>JBBPJZ010000801.1:0-13320 GCA_038089015.1 Chalciporus aff. trinitensis | reverse complement strand
TACATCATGTACGGCCGTGAGCTTTTGGCGCTTCGACATTGCAGCAGTAATCGCAAGCCGTTGGACGAGAAGTACGAGAAGTGCAGTATAGATCTTACCAACACCAAGCTGATTAGGCTGGGATCGTGAGGGGGAATTACGAGAACATACCGTGTAAAATGCTTGAAGAAATGCGCTTAGAACCCTCGGGGAAGTGGTGTTGTTCGCCGCGATGGAGACTCGGTGCTCTGGGTGGCTAAACAACATTGCGACGAGTAGAACGTGGATAACGACAAGCAATACGTGGAGACCGTAACAGCAGTAGCGAAGTTTACGCTCATCGTTGGATGTGGTCGTTCGTTTGGAAGCATTGTTGAGGAGCGTTGTACTTGTTCGCCTGGAATCGTTGCTGAGAAAAGCTATTATAAGGACCGTTCAGCGTCCGCAGAATCGCTCTCGGATGGAATACTCACTTTCAGAGGATGGGTCTCCGTCATAATATAACGTTTCATCGCGCGGGGACATCCGCGCGTGTGCGCTTGATGGTGGATCATCCGGCGCGAACGAGTCGGCCATCTGTTGAGCAGAGAGACGGTTGAGCACGATAAGTGAAGATGAAAGGGTGACACTACCTGTGGACAACGACAGTTATGGGTGCGAGAATGAGTTTTTTGTAATAGCTTGAGGCTCTATGAGGGGACGGCGATCTTCTTTGTCTTCGATTTGCGTGCTACCAGTTAAACGTGGATGATGGGCATTAGGGAGCCCGAAACTACCCGCGCCTGCATTCACTGAGGCGAGGGAAACTAAGAATAGACCCACGTCAGAATGTCAGACCTGCACCACCGTATCGCCTCGTGCCATCGGCAAGTGACACAAATGTTACAGGTTGTGAATCCACCAATCAGAGCACTCAGACGGACGCACCAACTTGAGGGGCAAATTGAAATTCCTGTGCGATTTGTGGCCTAACAAACGTCCTTGTTCGCCACCATGTCTACCTGAGTCGAAAGAGAGGTGGTCAGAACGTGTCGCCACGATCAAAGAGTACTCCGCAAGTTTCCATGTTTCTTGCGGACGTATTATGCACCCGGGCCCTCGAACCCGCAACGTTGATGCGAATCAAATACCAAACCCCCTCTCTCTTAACCAAAACAACTTGCTAGTGGAAGCAGATTAAAGTCGGCGGCAATGTCAGCGCTCGATAAAACGGATACCATGCACTACAGGTGTGCAGAGAGCGGAGTCGCACCTTGACCCGATACTCCAACGGCCTCAAGCCCTTGGCACGCGCTTCGACAACCTGACTGAGGCCAATTCATCACACCTCTGAGTCTTGGACCTCAAGCTCGAAGTCATAAGGGATGCAATTTGAAGATAATGTTCAAGCACGATACTTGTATGTTGCATTTGTGAGTGCGCACTACAATCAGCGCTGGCCCCTGTCTGGCACTTCCTCGCGACACGGCTTTCGGCACCGGCACAGTGGCATCCATGACACTCTCGGTCGTTTTGCGGGACCAGGTCACCAGGCTTCTTCGATGGAACCCGTCAACCCGGTGCGTGCAATGTACCCTGAGATTAGCCGAAATGCTGTGGTTACGGAACTGTCTCAGCGGACTTTCACTGGCCCACTTTGGACCTTTTTCGTGTCCAGGCAGCCGCAGGTGCGTTGGGATAAATTGGACTTTGCCATCCAACCCTGCATTCTATTTCTCATCCTCTCCTTTCTCTGATTACTAGTACACCCTATATGACACTCTGCCAGTGAGCCAGTTCAGACGTTGGGCCAATGACTAGCGTCCCTGTGTAAGTCTGCCACTTTCTCTTTCCATCGATGGTCTGACTGAGATTTTTTGTGCCGTTTGACCCTAAGGTCGAATAGGTTGAAGAACTTGAACCCAAGCCCTCCGCCAGATCTGAGTGACAAGATTGTTAAACTGACTGACTTCTACTGCACCGGTGGAGGTTTCGGTGATGTCTGGAAATGTTTGTATACATGCGCTTCGGGGAGCAAGCAGGTACGAATAGGATACACGCGTTATCGGCGTTACGCTCAATTCTCCTCCAGGTTGCGGTAAAAGCTCTGCGGTTCCAGTTCATGATCGCTGTTGTTGATGGACAGAATAACGCCGACAATGACGATAAATATATCAGGGTATGCCAGGCTGTGTAGTTCCGACCGAATAATACCTGATGAGGCCACTAGATTGCCCGACGTGAGCTTGGAATCTGGCGACGACTCGACCATAAAAACATTGTCCCCTTCCTGGGTGTCGCGCGTGGCTTTGGCCCCCATGTAGCGCTGGTTTCGTTATGGATGCCCCATGGAACGCTGCGGTCATTTATGACTGCCCACGACGACAAGCTAGAGATATTCCATAGACTTCAGCTAGTATGTTCCCTATCCATTACCTGTCGATGTACTGACACTCAAGTTCGCAATCCTCAGCTATTGGACGTTGCCCAGGGATTGCTATATCGTATGTTTTGGTGCTATCCCGAATTCATGTCGCTGAGATACGCACAGTACATTCTCAGCCTTTCATACATGGCGACCTTACCAGCGTACGTCCCGATCCAGTGTATTTTGCATCTGCCTGAAGCCAAGAACAGAGCAACGTCCTTATCGATGAGACGTATTCTGCCCGTCTCGTAGATTTTGGCCTCGCTTCATTGGTGGGAGAAACACCCGAGGGATTGGCATACCTACATGCATCCACCGTTCGAACGGGCGTGGCCCGTTGGGCTGCACCAGAGCATTTTACTCAAGACGCGGGTAAAGTATTTCAGCGGACGACGAAGAGCGACATCTATTCCTTCGGCCATATAGCTCTTCAAGTAAGTCCGGTTCGTCGCAACGATCGCTTCGCTCTGATCACGTTATAGGTCCTAACGGGAAAAGAACCTTGGTCTGAAATTCGGGAAGACTTTCGAATCATCCTCTGCCTATCTCGGGGACAAAATCCAGGTCGTCCAATATGTCGTGACATCGAGGATCTGCACTGGGAGCTGATTCAAAAATGTTGGCTACCAGCAAACGAGCGACCGGCCGCTTGTGAAATCGTATCCATGCTTCAGGACTTCGTCGATTCACAACCACCGGGAATACCCCTACTTGAGTTACTCGAACCAGTACTGATAGAAGCTCCTGACGCTCATCAAGTCCATTCACCAAATCCGAAGGGCAAGGATCTTGAATCTCCACAAGAGAAAGATCTTTCATCAAATGGTCGCGGCGAAGGAATTGGCCCCTCGGGTGAGGCAGCATCTTGTTCAAGTGTACACTCAATAAATACTAACCGCCACAGAAGTCGTTGATCTTCCTCCCGTAGAATGTCTGGAGAAGAATGCACCGCCGACGATCCCATTGACCCCAGGACTTCAAGACTGTTCGGAGACCCGGCCGAGGAAGTTTTCTATCCTTCGTGCCGCGAGGAGCCTCCTTGGGATGCGGGGGTTGAGGATATGCACTCGCTCGTTCTCCTCACCCGAGCTCACTTCTTCGAGTGCTACATCCACGAGCAATACGTATCCGGTCACACGCCGGTTTCATCAGTCCGAGCTGGTCATCGACAAACCCTGGCACCGATTTGCGGTGGTGCTTTATCATCCTAACACGACCAGGACTATGGCGCTTACAAAACTCCTCTTGCGTCCCCGCCCTAAGAAACATACACCCCATGCCACATCAAACAGCACTTCTGTAGCTGCACTGCGTTTAATAGAACCACCGAGCGACGGATCCAGACTTCATGAAAAAGATATCAACACAATGGAATTCCTGACAAGGACGTTCAAACCATTCGAAGGATACACCCACGTGACACGCTGCGCTGCGCTATCTGCAACCCCCCACGATGGCTGGGCGCTGGCTGTGGTTAGCCACGCCAGAAAGTATCACTCACAGCTTATTATAATTCCGTGGATCCCCCCTTCGACGAACCTCGCAACCGATAGCTCTGGAACAAGATCTTCTCGGATACGCGAAAACGATGCGCGGCACACCATGCATGGGACATCACTCACGCTTTCCGCTGAAGATGCCTCCACGCTGGGCTCCCATTTTGTTTACCACGTCTTCGAGCGTATCCGCTTAGCAGATGTGGCTTTCTTCATCGATTTGGGCGGCAACACGGATGTGATCGATCAACCGCATATCCTGTTACCGTTCTTTGGTGGACCAGATGACAAGCGTGCGCTGGAGTTCGTGCTGCAACTGTGCATGAACCCGGGTGTGAGTGCTACGGTGATCAGTATTCAAAACCAAATTTCGTCCTCATCGGTTCGTATGGCCTTCTCAACGTTGGATAGCAACTCACATTTATTTGTTTGGTTTAGCGTGCCGAGCTTGCTGATACGAGGCGACTGAAAAAGCTTCGATATGCCTTTCAATCCGAGGCGGTAGACTATCTGGGATGCTTAGCATACTCGGCGGAAGAGACTCGCCATTATCAACTGCGCTCGGCCCTGTCTAGGATGGATTTCACAGAACTTTCGACCTCTTCTCCGCTACACGCCCTTACCCAGCGCTCGAAACAACTCCGGGCGATGCACAAGCAGCTGTTGGTCGTTTGTGGGCGCTCGAGACGCCCTGCTGGTATAAATAATTCTCAAGAACTGAAACAGATCGCTGTGGAACAGGGGTACACAGCGTATGATTCAGTTCAGAAAATTACAGGGGACGTAGCGACTTCGTTCGTCATCGCAGGCACGCAGGGCGGGATTGTGGTGTTGCGAGCGGGGTTCGTGGGCTCGGACTAATCGATTGTTGTATCGTATCATATACCTCATACCCTCGTATACCCTGCATTAATGTTGGTAATCATCTAATACAGCGAATCTAATGTTCTTTGTTATTACAGCCAAGTGCGCGAGTAGTCAATGCATCAATGAAAGGTATGATATATAGAGAAATGACATCCAATGTCCTAGTGCCAACCAAAGGTATCTAGCCCCTCCCCTCGGATTTGCTGGAAATTCGCAAGGTCATCAACCTCAACATAAATGATTTTCGCGCCATCTTCTCGCTGCTTAGCACACCTGCTGGTTTTTCTCTAGACAAAGCGATTAGATGATGGGATCAAGTCGGAAGAAATCGCACCTATGACTATCATCGACCATCACATCCCGAGGCTGAGTTTGATCCCGTCTCTTCCGAGGGACCGCCGCCTTCAAGTTCTTCCTATCTGCGTCCATTCTCGACTTCAAGTTTTGTGCTACCGACTTCCACTCATCTGCGGCACCCTCCCACTTTGCTGCTGTCCGCTCCCATACCTCTGCATTACCCTTCCACCTCCCTGCTGATGACTTCCACTCCTCCGCCGATGTCCTCCACTCCTTCGCAGATTCCTTCCACTCCTCCGATGATTCTTTCCAACCCGGTTGAATGAGATGTTTGAGAGCGTACAATAAGAGTACGACGCAAAGACAGTCAATCACCAACACCCCTAAGTAACCGGGATGGAAGAGTTGGGAATCGCCAAGGGTAGATTCTGAGGGCGTCTTCACAAGATACTTGTAACAAGATTTGATGAAAAGGATAATTGAAAGGATCATGATTGTGAGATACACGATACGTGCTAATTGTTGAGCGTTGAGATCTGAGATGGTTGTGGTTGTGAGTTAGGTTGGAAAGCTTAGGGGTCTGCACATTTTTGCTGAATGATGACGTCATCGTCTCGGGTTTTTGTGGCTGTGAACAGATATGAGCCCCTCGCCAGGATGATTAATGAGTGAATCGCACTCCCTTGTGGCGTGACCCAAAACACAGCGGTTCATGTGCGGCCTGCGAACATACAGGGAAGGCATCCTCCATCGCGTCGACAAACTTGAATTTCTGGTGCAAACTCCCCGAAGGTATCACCACAGATCCAAGGGAATAGTGAGTAGCTTCCGTTCGTCCTTGGTTCGGACGATGTCCTAGTGTGAACATCCAATCATAACGCGTAAACCCACTTCACGAATCATCCGTAGAAGTACCACTGATACCAAGGTCCCTAAGAATAAACACCGCTTCCTCAACACGCATCTCCAGTACATCCAACATCTCCCGTTTCCTCTCCCATTCAGCCAGAACCTCGCGCTCCATACGTGTCAGTAGGTTCACGTCCTGAGCAACGTCTGTTCGTTCGCACTTTGTAAGGACGGCCTTGACGTTTGGCTCTTCCTGTTCGGCTTGCTTCCGTGCGCCGATGTTGAACAAGGTTTTGTATAGACTTGCGAGGAGTGCGGAATATGCTTTTACAAGGTCAACGTGCCTGGGAGGAAGCTGTGAACACATAGCGGTAACCGTGAACCTCAAGAGGCACCCACCATAAGTAAAACGTCCGCGTTGGATTACGATCTGCAGTCCTCGGAACTTCCTGAGTCGATATCAAATAGTCCGCCGAGAGCGCAGACAACAACGGTCGGACATCCTTGTTCGCCATCATCGCTACTTTGGCTAGCTAGAACAAGGACACACGTCAGTCAATCTAATTATTCGGCCGACCAAATACACACACATGTTTCTCATCCATCTTGCCGACGTCCAAAAGCAGTCGGACGATCCGGACACCGTCATCCCCATGTCGTTCCCTCGTGACGGCTTCCAGTACACGCTGCCTGAGCCGTTTACTGATAATTTCGAACTCGACGTGGATCTTGTTGTCACCGAGGGAAACGTACGACGCCGCCTTGCCAGCAGGGGTCGGATTATCAGCACAGGCCAGGAGGCCAAGATAATCCTTTATCAAAGAGGCCGTCGATGGTTTTTTTGAAGTCGTAGCAAGTCCGATAGCGAGATCTTCATCGTCGGGTATATGCATACCAATACCAGCATAAGACGTAGGATCTACGCGCGTAAGTTGAGGTCTTTGAGAATGGACGTCAGCGACATCACTGACCTGAACGCACATCAGCTAGAGATTTTTGTTTTGACTCGGTCGCTTTGAGGGTGGCTCGCATGACAAGCGCAGCTTCGTGGTTAAACCGTTCCTCGACGGCCATCTCGATGAGCTACGTCTACTCCATCAACTTAAGGTGTATATATGCGGCCGTAGCTCGTACCTTGTTGCGGATGTGGACGTTGAACTTGTCAAAGTTCACTCTAAAGTAGACGTCGTCCTACAAATGCTAAGCGGGAAACTTCAGGGGGAAAGAACCGAACGGGGCACTTACGTCCACCATATCCTCGGCCATCTTGTTTTTCTAAACGGAGGCGCATATATTCAGCCCCTCATCACCCAAAAGCCCCCGTCAACCTCACCTTGGACGAACGGCCAGTCGGTTGGTCCTTCGGTTTCCGTTTCTAACCCGATCCAATCAGCTCTCCACCCTCACATAACCCAAACACACAAAATAGAGACCCACCAATCCAACCCTTTCCGCCTCCTCTTCTTCCCGTTTCAGCCTTGCCTCCGCGGTCTCCTTCGCCTCCCTCAATTCCCTCGCCGTTGGGAACCCCGTAATCTTCGCCTTCTCCTCTATTTCATACTTGAGCCGTTTATCCCGTGGTGAATTATGCGAGAGGATGGTAGACGGTTTGAGGTATGATTCAGAGACGAGCTTATACAACGATTGTGAATACATGCTTGAACCTGGATCAAGACGCGAGTGCGCAAAATGATTGAAAAGATCCTCAACAAAACGAAAAGGAAAAAAAAAAAAAAGAGGACGCACTTTTAGGGTCATAAATCGAGAGTCGGGATATAATATCCGGCGGAGCCAGCTTCCCATGATCCAACACCAACTGTACAATCTCCGCACCCTAGCATCCATATCAACCCACGTCAGTCAGTCCAAATCCCATCCCACCCCAAAAACGAAACACAACACTGACCGTTCTCCCAAAAAGACCCTCGGCTAACCAGACGTACCTCCCAAACCTCACCCTCAATAAACACTCTCTGACATTAAACTCGAGCATCTCCCCTTCTCCTTCTGTCTGTGCATGCCATAGGATGTTGTGTTGGATGAGCACGATGAGGGATGCGCGGAGGGTACGTGGTTTGAGAGCTGTGAAACGGACGAGTTGGCCGAGGGAGAGGCGGCCGCGGGTGAGGAGTGCAGACGCGACTTTCTGGAGGAAAGTGAGGTGGGGTGGGGGCAGTTTGAAGGAGATGAACTTACTGCTGTGAGGGGACCAAAGTGGGCGTTAATAATCTGCGTGCACAGACGACAAGTATCCGCATCGGCCATGGTGAGCAAACTAGTCAGAGTGCTGGAATAGGATCGATGACGCAGCGACGGGCACGAAAGTTGTGATTAGCCTGTGCTCACAGTCAGGCAAACAGTGTTAACAACGCGCTTGTTGCAGCGCTATAGTGACATGAAGATTCGTCGATTGAAGTTGCACCCAGAGGTGGATTAGGTAGCGATTACATTTTGACTTCTTGACTTGTCTACTCGGCAATCGCCGCTACCGGTCATTTACGGTCAACACCCAAGTTCAACGCAGCATGAAATAGCCTGTAAGTAGGATGGACAACGAGATAGATTGCTTCACAGACGAGTGCAAACGCAGTTACATATCGATCACGAGCCGACATATTTCGAACATGCCCTTTGCTTTTTCAACCAAAGCCCCAGTGCAACTCGAGGCATCCCGACACCTCGTCGTGATCAACCATCATGTGGCGTCATTCCAATCCAATATCCTTCAATGTCGTGCTAGAAAAAGTTAGTCGTGGATACAATACAATGTGGAAAAGCAGATGGAAGCGGTGGAAGTGGAATGTGATAACAAGATCCGGAGAAAAACTTGCAGTAGAGGAAAAGTACTTGACCTTGCTCGCGATCGCGTGGGAGCGAGAATGCTTGATAAATGCGATGTCGACATGGACGAGGCGTTGAAAGACGTGAACGAAGACAATAAGTTAGGGCACTGCATGCGACGGTGCAAGTGGACCGTGCGAGGGGAAGTGCGGCGGGCAGTGAACAGCGCCGATGACTAGGGTGGTCCATCATTGGACGCGGGGTCGTTTCGAGCCTGAAAGCCTATTAGCTCTCAGAAGCCGCAAGTACTCGCACAACTTACCAGGTGAATTTTCAAGGTGTTCAGCATATTCTTCCGGGCCCAGCTCTACCTCGTCGTGCCCTCTTTTGGAAGACGCTTTGCTCGAGAGCGTGACAGAACTTTGATTCGAAGCAGCGTCTGGATCCACCCAGTCTTCTTCATCTTCCCCTTCTGCGTCTTCGTCATCCCATTCCTCCCATGTCTCGTCGTGTTTTAGAACGTCTTCAACACTACCTTCTTGTCCGCCCTGATTGGGGTCAAATTCTCGGTCAAATTCAGCGTCTGCATCACGCTGGTTAGTAAAGAGAGACAACGGGCGAGTGATGAAAGTCATACCAGCTTCACGTTCCAACAGCGCAACAAAGTTGGAATCTGACTCATCGGCCTCCCGGAAAACGTCTACGTTAGTCTTACTTGTTTCTTGCTTGTCCTCTGTGTCTGTTTGGTATTTCGTCAGCGTCCCGAACTTAATAAACCGATTGGGTATGCTTACCGTGGGTGGTTTCGGTCGTAGACTCGTGATCTTGACCTGGAGTAGCTTCCTCTTGCCCAGCTGGAGGGTTCAAGCATACGTCAGCATGATTGACGGAATAGGGACCCGTCGACATACCTGCTAGTAATTCATGTGTCGCTTCTTCAAGGACGGGTTCACCAGGTTCGGGTTCGAGAACGGTATGAGCAGGCATAGGTGTAGCACCAGACTCTTCTTGCTCTTCCTGCTCCTCCGCGGATCCAGGGAGGACAACCTGAGTTTCATCAACAGCCGTCGATGTATCCTGCTCCTCTTCCTCGTAATGCTGAGGTTCGCCATAGTGAATAGGCGAAGCACCTCCCGCTTTCTCGGGAAGCTCTTCCCCATACCGTTCATCATACTCCTCCGGCTGAACGTAATCCAAGTACTCCGTCTGCTCGCCTCCAAATTCTGGTTCTTGTCCACTGACAGTCGCAGGAGCGTCGGTATCCTCTGCCGCGACTTCATGGATCTCGTCAGCGTCAAGGATTTCGGACCTGGCCGACTCGTCTTCGTCGCCTGTATCAGTTTTCTCGTCGCCATCTCCATCTTCGAGAGTATGCGTTGCCTCCCCAGTGACATCATGATATTCGACCTCAGGCTCTTGATCGACGGTAGGTGCTTCCTCTTCCTGAGGTTCTTCGGCGGGCACGAGGAGCTCAGATTCTTCGACGGGTTCCTCCACCGCTGTGGCGGTCAGTGCTTCCAAAGGTTCTGCAGTGGTATCCGTGGAGGGGTGGGCGAATTCTTCTTCTTCTTGATGGTGCTGGAGTTCTTCAGCGGTGTCGTAGTGTTCGTGTCGTTCTGTTGACCAGAGTCAGCGATGATGCACAAATGATGGGAAGGGGATGCAAACCTTCATAGTGTTCACTTTCCCCTGTTTCGGCAGCCAGGTCCAGTCGTTGAACCTGCTCTTGAAGTGCGTAATATCGGATGATAAATCGGGGGATGGCGGCGCGGAGGTGAAGTCGTAGAGGTCCTGCAAAGTCAGATCCGTGGTGTAAAATGCTGAGATCGTGCAAACTAATATCGCGCGAATGCACGTTGTCCTGAGGACTAGTTAGCACCCTGGGAATCGCTAGTCTGGAGTATTATCACTTACCTCAGAAGCAACCAATTGCAGATCATAGGCATCAAGCACCAGCTCGCCTTCAAAGCTATGAGGAATGCGAGAAAGTAGTTCCTCGTCCTGGCGTAACGCCTCAAATACGTTACTCAGTGATTCGTAATAGAGTGCGGGTCGGCTCTCGAGGAGGAGAGAATAAGTATTCTGCTTGCCGTGAGATACGTCAGAAGATTCCGGTTCTAGTTGAGGTTGGTTGAACAGCGAAAACTCTGGCTCGAAAGAATCGGCAATAGACAGTAAAATAGCGGGAGGGGGTTCGAGGCAAACATCTTCCGAAATCTGGTGTAGATCAACGGCTTCCCCTTCCGCGAGCGGCACCTGGTCTGTTGCTTTTTCCTCCGGAACCGGAGGACCACTGTCGTAAGCATCCTCCGCGCCTGCAAGGGGCACAGATTCAGAAGTAGGGAGCTCCGGGTGATCGTGCTCGTGCTGAGCGACCTCTGAGCTAGAAGGATGTTCCTCAGCGGAGGTATGGGCGTGAGATTCTGACTCAGCGTCCGCATCCGCAGGTGCCAGGGTTTGGGGAGGCTGTCCACTAACATGGACGGCATCTTCTGGCTGTTCGTGTGACTCACTGGTAGGACGTAGAATTTCGCCAGAAGGCTCGACCGGATGCGTCAGCTCTGTTACTGGGGCTTCCTTTTCAACATCCGCAGAAATGACAACCGCAGGAGCCGTGGGCTCCTCGTGGGGTATGTCAGTCGCCGGATGGTCAAGAGGCGTGTGATGCGCCTCCGACTCGGGCTCGGCAGGTAAGTGCGAATGAGCAGAATCCGAGAAAATTGGCGAGGTATGCACGGATTCAATAGGGACATCGGAGGATGGCTGTAAGGGCTGAGGGGGGACAACAGGAGAAGGAGCATGTGATGCGTCGTAAACTTCGACGTCGAGTAAGTCGTCCCCATGGGGGCGTTGATAGTCAGCTGTTTCGTCGACCATCTCGTATTCTGCGTTATCACCGACGTATTCTTCCATGTCTACCTCTACGCTTGCATGTTCGGCGTACGTGGAGGGTGCGAGATAATGACCATCGTGGTCCATGAGGGTTTCAGAGAAAAATTCAGCAGAGGTTTGTATGTTCATTGGTACGTCTTGATCTGAGGGGAAGTCAAGCATTTGTGCATCATACGCATCGATCGAGGGAGAGGCCGACATCACTGCAGCGAGCATCGGCAGAGCCAACGCAAAGGGGAAGATGTGAGTATGGGAACGAAAACACTTGGCAACAATGGCAAGTCACATCGGCGTTTGCCACCAACGAGTCCGCGTCATTAGGGCAAGCCTGGTCCGTGCGTGTCACGTGCTATGAGCTCATCGACGCTGGCGGCAGCGACGACACCGACCTCGTGGACGTCGTCGATATGGCAGAGACCACCCATTCGACACCGCATGCAGCGGACGTGGAGTTTCTCGTACGACGGGGCGTGACAAAGGGATACCAGCTCTTCTCACTGCTCACCCCTCCAGCGTATGTTGCGTTCGTCGTCGCGCGCAAGGGCCGCGCTCATTTCAGCATCAACCGCTTTCTTCGAGCGACATGGGTTGGTGGAGCAGTCGGTGCGTATTCTTGTGTTCTTTACTTGCTTCCCCTCATATCGGTACAGGATGCGCGGCCGGTGGAGGGTTTGAATACATTCGGTCTGCCAATTCCAGCGAAGTCACTGTAAGAAATAGACGTATCCGAGCTACCTACGATGTACGTCCTGCCGATCCCTTATGACCATTCGCTCACTGGATTGATAGACCGCATCGATACGCGTCGATGACCACTCCACCATAGGTGGCCTGCTCTTTGCCGTCCTTACGCCTGCTATATTCTGGAAGAGGGCAAGCACAGTGAACTGTGCGTAGCATTCCGTACGCATATATTCAGCGCTCATATTTTTTTTGGTTAGTGGTGTTGGGAGGAGCCGGTCTCGGCTCCGCCATCGGTCTGCTAACGCATTATGGGCGTACGCTCACCGGAGATCCAGCAGCACCGGTCGAAATCCCTGAAATCCCTATTCCATCATAGAATATCGTTCATTTCAGTCCTCTCGTCTGCGGTAGAATCTCGGGGCAGCTTCATGTCCCCTGACGGATCTGCAACTGAAACTATGTTAAGTGGTCATCTGTCTTCGCTTCAAGCAATACGGCCTCTGCATTACACTCTCCTACACCATCCCCGTTACATGACCTAATTCCTGGCCACATCCTTGAACCTCCCATCCACCACCGGATGAATCACCAACAGATCCCCCTTGTTACTCTTCTTATGTCCATTCGTGCTATTCCCCCTACTCCATCGCCGCATCTTTTTTCCGTTATAACAGTCCACGCCACTCATGTGCTCTCGGGCCGTGATATTGATGTGATCCAGGTAGTGCACTCGAGAACGTAGCTTCTGCAACGCGTTCGTGGCGGCGTGTTGCCATCTTTGAGCAAACTTGGGCCAACGGCTGTGTTTCTGTTGGTGTCGCTTCCTGTGATCAATCTCCCGTTTGACGACGTCGGCCGTGTCGGAGTGCAGGTGATTTATCTCCTGTTTCTCGTTCTTCAGACGAATCATCTTGTTGACGTAGTGAGAGCCTATTGCGGGATCAGAAACTATGGGGTGTGTCCCGTGGGTTGAAACCCACCAAGTAAGTACTTCCGAACAAGACTGCTCATCAATTGTCCGTGCTCGTCATCGATGAGATACTTGCGTCCGACGAGTGGCGTGTCCCC
>JBBPJZ010000800.1:0-13338 GCA_038089015.1 Chalciporus aff. trinitensis | reverse complement strand
CTTTCTCTCTGTCTGTCTCTCTCTCTTGAATAGTCCCGCTCTTCTCGTGGTCTTTTACTTTACGTGCTTGATTCGTCGGGACGTTGGATACCCCGTCGTTTCTATCCCCCGTTCTCTGATCTACGTGTACTCGTTTTTGTACTTTTTGTGGCATTGTGATCAGTAGCTTATTATGAAAATGATTCTGAAGGGTGTTGAACGCGACTCGTGAACTGGCTTTTTTTGATCCTCCGAGTCGCTCGGCCAGAAACGGCTGCCGTCTTATGCGTTAGGGGGGGCAAAGTACAGTCTGCATAGGCCCTGTGGGGGACTAATAAGTAGGAACATATTCGACTGCAAAACCACAGGTTGTGAGGCTCTGTCTCCACCATTCTAGCATGACCGGTGTCGTGTCGTGTTACACGCCTTCCCCTGCGGGTTTACTGGCATCTATGACGCAGTCACACTCGCCCCTGACCCCTTGGTAGAACCTTTGGATCTCGCGGACGACTGACAACACCCTACCTATACCTACTCCACCAACACGCAATAAAATAAAATAAAATAGGATGTGTACAACACCGATATCCCATCTAAAAAAATGATTTACACCCGCGCCCCCTGCTGCCTCTCAAAAAAGCCCCCCTGCACACCCATCCCAACCGGACTTTGCAATACATCCAACGTCCACTCCTCTCTCAACCACCGACACACCATCCTAAACGTTGACAACGACCCTTTTTCCTGGACCAACACAATCGCACACGCGTACCCCGCCGCGACAGCCTGTTTGGCCATGGTGTGTCGTGCTGAGGCGAGTGTGGGGGACGTGGGAGGTACACCCGTGCTGGTGCCAGCACTCAACGTCGGAGAGGGTAGCCCCCCAACGCCAGACCCAGACCCAAACCCAACGGAAAACTCGACCCGAAAACGGACATGTTTCTGAACGACCGCGCCTGAATGGCCATCCACCACATCGTTGGTCCTACACCTCAACACCGTACCCGCACCCGCACCCGCACTCCCGGGGGCCACCCCGTCCATATCCTCGAGCGCGACCATCACGCCCAACTGTTCAAGTATCCGAACGGTCTCGGTACGCGTGGCAGCGAGGTTATTGGTCGAACAGAGGACGTACGTGTGTGCGCGCCAGTTGAACAGGTTAGAGAACCAGCCTTTGACTTCGCCCACTGGAGATGCCAAGATAGAGGGCATCGCTGGTGGGGAGAGGTGGATCGGAGAACCGACGATCGAGCGTTTGGCATGAAGCGTCGTCGGGGACAAGTCCAACGGAGGGGCTGCGAAAGGAGTCGAGGTTGAGTGCGAGAAACTTGACACCCGCGATACTCACCTTTTGATTTCCGATCCCGCTCCTTTTCCTTCACACCATCTCGTTTCAAAAATTCGACACCACCGTGCAAACTATTTCGAAGTTCTTTGCCCACTCGGCCTCCGCCGTGCGTCTTCGCGAAAAGGCCACCGGTGAGGAGGATGGGGTCGTTTTCGGGATAGGTCTGTCTTCCTTCGTCGTTCTCCTTGTTCTCTTGACTTCGTCCCTCTTCGCTGAAACCTGTCGGGGTCGTGTAACGGATGGGAACTTGAGGATACGCAGTTCGATCGAGCAAAGGTGGTGGATCTCCTTGGTACACCTGGCTCGGAGACAGTCCATTGGGATTGTACGTCGCGTTTGCATAGTTGACAAATGGAACATTGACCCGATCAGAAATCTGCGCAGTTGGCTCGTAATCCATCATGAGCCCTGACCTCGGGGACGTTGGAGCCGACCTCGCCTCACCAACGCCCATCCGCGGTATCACAGGAGGTATATGGGCACGAACTGGTCCAGCTGAACGTGGAGAATGAGACGAGGTAGGGAACCATGCCGGTTGCGTGGTTGCCGGGCCTGGAGCTAGAATTTGCATGGGTTGGTACATCTGCTGATTATGCGCGTGGTAGTTGTGTGAATCCTGGGTACTGATACGTGGGTAGAACGCAGTAGCCGTGGAGGATCGAGCACGAGCTAGTTCGGCGTGAGCATTGGGAGCAGTGACGACGGGCTTGATAGTCATGCTCTTGTGGCGAGTTGGAATCTCGGCAACTGGTGACGATACTGGCCGAGGTTTGAGTGGTCGAGGGCCAGCTGGAGACGGCGATCGAGATCGAGATGACGTCCGCGAAGTTGACGAAAAAGCCTCTGGAACCATTAGATTTGGAGAAGGAGACCGAGATGGTGGTGGAGGCGCATCACGGCTTGTGTGCAGTCGTCCGTGGCGGAGTGCAGCCTCGGGTTCGAGTCTGTGGGATTTTCTCTGGGAAGGTGATCGATACTGCTTCGTGACAATCTTTCCAGAGAGATTATCGTGAATGTCGAGAATAATACCGTGGTCCTTGAGTGTCCATTCCCTGTATTCGTGCAAGAGGAAGTAGAACGCTTTCGCCAATGTACCTTCCCCCTGGGGGCTCAATAAGTCGGCCTTGATAGCATCCACGCCGGCGTGCTTTGACCAGATAACACCAAGGGATTCTAGCAACTCTTCGTCGATGTGGGCTTCAGAAGCAAGAGGCCTCGCTAGTTCAGCGACAGAAGGAGCCGGGACGTAGACGATTCCTGGAGTAAGCTTGTTGAACCAGGGATGGGACATGATTTCCGGGATCTAGGAAGAATCGTGAATAGGATGAGTAGAACATGAGATGACCTCGTACCGTGATTCTCTGGTTAACGTCAACAACGAGCATCCGAATCAAGAGGTCCTTGGCCAGGGGGTCCACGTATGGGGGAACTTCATACCTACCAGTCTTGACCTTGGCCAGCAAAGTTCGTACGTTCTTGTCGTCGAAGGGGAGCCTACCGGTGAGGAGAGCGAAGAGAATCACGCCACAGCTCCAAATGTCGGTAGCGTTGCCTTGGTACTTCAAGCCGTTCACGATCTCGGGACTCGCGTAGTGAGGACTTCCACAGCTTGTCTCGAGTTGAAGAGCGGGAGGGGCGAAGGCGGCCATTCCCCAGTCGGCTAGCTTGATCAGAGGAGGGTTCAACGAGTGTATGAGAATATTCTCCGGTTTAAGATCGCGGTGAATGATAGAAAAGGTGTGGGCGTAGTTGAGGCCGTAGACGATCTGTTTGAAAAACGCAAGTGCTTTGAGGGGTTGGAGTCGACCGTGGTTGACCAAGAAATCAAAAAGTTCGCCGCCTTCTACGTACTCCAAAACGAGGTAGAGTTCGTTCTCGCCTTCGAAAACATCGTATATGCGCAAGATATTCGGATGGTTCATGAGCTTCATCATGATGATTTCCCTGTCGATGCCGAGACGTTGCTTTTCGGATTTAGCGAGGTGGGTGGCCAAGGAAGCACGAGAGTTCATCAAAGGCTGAAGGGGAAGGATTTTGACGGCGGCGAGTTGACCTGTGCGACGATGTTTTGCGATGCGGACGCGACCACTTGCACCTTTACCGACGCATTCGCCGATGATCCATTGACCGATGAACTTTGGGTCTTCGGGAAATTCAAAAGCACCGATGCCAGCGGCGGCTTTCTCTTTCTGCCAGCGAGTTCCCAAATGGGCGTGGTACTTGATGGGAGGTGCTCTAGGGGGCGTGTCGGTTACCGCGGGCATTGTAAAGAAACTAGCAGTGAATAAAATAGAAGAATAGTCTGTGTATAATCTAGTGGATCTATAGTGATGTATTCGCGAGAAATAGGTCGTCGAGGAGGTGTAGTGACACGAGCGGGACGACGATGGAGGTGAGCAGGAGAACAAGGAGGCTGCTCACGAAGATGGCAAGTCCGCTTTTGGCATGGATTGCATGTGATTGGTTGGCAAGTCTCGCGCTGTCTCTAGCTGCTTCTCGACTATCATTAACATCGACGACTCCTTCTAAGAACTAAGTGATCTACACTCTGCTAGTACTATACTATGCATCGACTGCACACGACAAGTATATTGCAGACAATAAGGATATTATTTTAGCTCTGATTGAAGACGAAATTATTTATTTTTATCCTTGTTCGGCTAACTCTGCCGCCGTGTGGAGTCCCCATCAAGGTTACAGTGAGCAGTGACCTTGTTCTCGTACTTATCACTCTCTTAGTAGTGACCGTAGTGACGAGCTGCGATACCCTCTACGAATGCTCTCTGTCGATTGCAATTGAACTTCCAGATATGCCCCGTTCCGTCCCAGCCCTCGAAATCGCCCTTTCTCTCGCTCTCTCAGCATCCCTCGCATCTGGCTATTCCTTCACAATCACCAACCAACCTCAGCAATGTTCTAATCTCTCTATCGCAGTAACCGGTTCTGGAAACCCTCCCTATAGCATCCTAATCATTCCCTATGGCCCTACTCCGCTTGCCAACAATGTCGAAGTTCGAACAATCGTATACCACCAGTTTTCGGGAAACTCAACCTCAACGACTTTTCCCCTCAACTTCCCCGCCAACTCGCAGTTCGTGGCAGTTGTAAGTCATAATTCACATCCCGTTCTCGTATCGCCGGGCTCCACCATGTCGTACTCACGATTCCTCCTTAGGTCAGCGATAGCACTGGATTCGGATCTGGTGGAACGAGTGTGGCCACCACGGTGTCAAGCAGCAGTAACAACAGTTGCTTCAACGCAACTCACTCCGTATCACCAGATTTCCCTTTCAACATCAACCCTCCAAATCAAATCGTCCAATGTAGTCCAAGCAGGTTATGGTGGGATCCAACCCAAGTTCAAGGGTAACGTTGCTGTCACGTTTGTTTATATCGTGCTGATAAGACCTCAACTCAATTCAGGACTCCAAGCTTCCAAGGCGTCATTCCCGGAGGACAGTCCTTTTCGATAGCTGTAGGGACACTCTCCAATGTCGACAACGAAGGGACAGGGTTCAATTGGACCCCTTCTGTCCGCGCGGGTAGCACCCTCATGCTAGTTGCCGGCGACAACCGTGGTCTTGGCACAGGAGGCAGTATCATGTACAATGTAGCCGCCGGGCTCAACCCGAATAGTTCGTGTCTGACGAACACCTCTCCTTCCTCCACTGCGGGATCACCCGCTGGAGGTGTTTACCCAACTAGCGGCACTGGGTTGGGTGGTGGCTCTAGGTCAGTATCCAAGTTACCTTCATTTCACGAGATCTCATTTTCACTTCATCACTGCGTAGCTCTAACAACACGGGAGCCATAGTTGGTAAGTCATTCGAGCCGCTTTCTTTTTAATTCCTCATTCAACCTCGCTTCAGGAGGTGTCATCGGTGGCCTTGCCGCAATCGTCATACTTGCACTCGTTGGATTCTATATCATTCGACGCAAAACGGCGCCTCAATCTCAGAAAGAGCGGCCCGTCAATCTCTTCCAAGGCGATCCCGAGGACAACGAACCCCCCACCAACTCCGAGCCTCCGCAGTACCTCCGTCCGGAACCATACCTTGTCTCAGCGCCAACCGAGGTCTCGTCTGCTTACGCTCAAGAAGACGGCACCCACTCTGTTGCGGGCTCCGCATTGCTGTACGACTCAGTCAGCAGCTCCCGCTATGGAACCTCGGCACATCGTCAATCCGGTGTCACATCTTTCTCAGACCCACGGTCTGCCACACCGGAACTCGAAGGAGGTGCCATCCCAACTGGGTCGACGACGAACATGACGTCCTCGCGCAAATCACCCATGCCGAGACAGTTGAGACCGGTAAACATCATCCAGCATGAAGATGCCGGGCCGAGCGGTGCGGAGGAAGGTGATCAACCACCAGAGACCATCGAGCTTCCTCCTGCTTATACACACATCCGGAAGCCCTCGGCTCCGTAAAGTGTCAGGTGTATGCTATCCTGTGGTCCTCGTTTCGTTCGTTATACAAAAAACGACTGCGCACTTCTCATGCTCCCCGCTTTCTCCGTTTCTTTGGCCAACTTGGCGGTTTACCCACATACCACCGCACTCCACAAAGTCAAGTTGATCCCTCCCACGCGCCTTCTCAACCGCAACACCCCCCGAACGATTCCAATATACATTTACCCACATGGTGTATATACTACCACCGCCACCCGGCGGTGATTACCCTTCGTATTAGTACTCTCTTATTGTTCTTCCCTCTTTTTTTCCCCCCTTTGCCTCGCACTTCATTGGACGCTCGATGACGACCAAACGCGCCCGATCTGACGACGGACGCCACGTAGTACTTTTTTTTTTTTTTTCGATTAGGCCAAAATTATAATTGGATCACGTCTTCCATCATTCTTCCATCCCCCACGTTTTTCTGTTTTCTATCACCGGACATTCCACTCCCACGCTTGTTTCGATATGAACTTCTTGTACGTTACGCACGCTCCGCAGCATTGAGTACACAATAATCACACGCCATGTGCTATCCTGGAAGCACGTCATTTGACAGATGCTGGAAGAGACTTAGTAGGGAGTTTTCGCGGGTTTGGAGCTTGAAAATCCACAGATCCAAACCATAGACATCTGAATCAACGATGGAGGAACGTTAACATGGCTGAGTAAGGTTCTGGCAGTAAGTCACGCAGCGTCAGAGCCTGTCGGAGCACGTTCAGTTTGTATGAAGGGTGGCGACGAGTAATAATTGAGGTCTCGATGGCCACCGAGAGGCATACTTATAAGTTATGGATGTCGGTTTCGTTGTGATCGTATAGCAGGTGGCAACGCGGTGCGCTCGGACGCTGTGCCAGTTAGCATCCACAACATTCGAAATTTGAAGTAAACAACAACTCTGTAGTAGAGTGTACAGTACATGTACAGCACCTTGGGGTGACAATGACTTTGTCAGTTCGTAAGTTACTTACATGGGATCCAGAAGAAGAGGCGGCGGTGTAGCATGACAGTTTCGAGCTCCGCTTCGGCACTCGAATAATAATGGGAGTACGACGTAACACTGGAAATCGCCGTAGAAATGAGTCTTGGATAAGTGAATCGATGAGACATCATTAATCACGCCAGGGGAGTACTTTCATGTTTTGCCAATCAACCCAGTTGGGTGCTGATGAGCAGTGACGATCTAGATAGGTTAGGTTTCACGGCGATGTCGGGCTTCTAATGGACCCACAGCCATATTCATGTTTCAGTCATTTACTAGGTATTCAAGCCATGACGGGTCAGGGGCTAGGAACGATATCTTGGCCTTGCGTTCATTTCGTCGAACACCGACATAAGTAGTATTTTGTTTTCTGAGGTTATCTCAGGACATAGGAAGGGAATCCTATATAAGAGTTTCGGATTTCCTCAGAGGCTCGTCACTCGTGCCCCACGATGTTCACCTCCAGCTGGACTCTCGGATGTGCTCTTGCCCTTGGCTGTCTCGCTCTCCTCGGAAAAAGATACGTCACCAAGACAAAGTATAGAGGCTCGCTCCCATTGCCACCTGGTCCTCCAGGCCTGCCGTTCATCGGGAATGTGATAGGAATCGACATGAATGCCCCATGGAAGACATACGCAGAATGGGCAAAAACCTATGGTGGGTCACTGATCCGAGCCAGATTGATTTACTCCTTTCACACAGAGAGTTCCATAGGAGATATAATCTATACTCGTCTTTTCGACAAGGACATTATCATCATCAACTCCGATACGGTAGCAAAGGAATTACTCGACAATCGCTCTGCAAATTACTCAGATCGACCTGACATATTTACCGCTGAGCTGTAGGTTCACGTTTTTCGTTGTTAGCATCAGTTGTTGACCTACCGGTTACAGTTGTGGTGTAGGCTTCAATTCTGCGACTATGCGTTACGGAGAACGATGGAGACTCCATCGGCGCTTCTTCCATCAAACTTACCGAAGCGAGGCTGCATCGAGATTTGTACCGATGCAGCATCGCAAAGTTTGTCAATTTCTTCGCCGGCTGCTCCAGAATCCTAGCAGACTTTCGGAACATATTTTCGAGTACGTGTCTGCATAACAGTCAAGTTGCATCTATGCTCATAACCTCGTCTTGTCCATTTAGATACACAGCATCAGCCATATTGAGTAGCGTGTATAATTACGATGTTAGCTCTGAGAAAGATGAGTTAGTTAGCACCGTGTCAAAGGTCCTCGAGATCGTAGTCCCCGTTATGCGCCCGGATGTCTCATTTATCGTCGATACATTTCCAGCAGGTGAGCAACATTCTTTGGTCTCTTCCTAGTTCATAGATTTTGACCATCATCAGTCCTCAATCTTCCGTCATGGTTACCTGGTATGTCGTTCAAGAAGGAAATGGCGATCGCCAAGGAGTTCTCAAAGGAGTACGTCGAAAAGCCGTTTGCCTACGCATTGAAAGAGAGAATGGTAAGGCCCATTTACTTACAGCGTCCGAAACTGACACTCCTATGAAAGACGAATGGTACTTCCTCGCCCTCGATGGTAGACGACGCACTCCAGAGTGTCGAAGAAAAGAGTGCTTCCGTGGACGAGACGTGGATGAAAGCACTGAAGGAGTCCGCTGCCACTGCATTTTTGGGTATGTCGATGGACTGCTCGATCTATTCTTTGCTCAGAACTGCATGTCTATTATTTAGGTGCATCAGAGACGGTGGGTGGCGATTTCGCTTGTGTAATATCCTGCCATCAGCCGGGAGACTAATGTCGGATTGTAGTCAAACTCAGTTCTCTTGACATTCTTCCTTATGATGATGGTGACTCCAGAGGCACAAAAGAAGGCACAGGACGAGATCGATGCTGTCGTAGGCAACAATAGGCTCCCATCAATTGAAGACCGACCTTCTCTGCCCTACGTTGACGCTGTCTTCCGTGAAACGCTCAGGTACAGCCCGGTAAATCCCCTCTGTGAGTAATAACACCAGATCTGGTCGCTCTTTTTGTTGACCCCTCGATGCGCATAGCGTTCGCACATGCTGCGATAGAAGATGACGTGTATGCTGGTTATCACATCCCCAAAGGTGAATGATCGAAAGACTTGACTTCAATTGTATATAGACTAATACCTATTTCCCATTTCCAGGTGCCGTTATGATCCCAAATGTTTGGTTAGCACCTTCCATGTCTGGCATTTCTTGGTCCCCTTCTTATTTCCTCACTACGCAGGGCGATGGCGCTCAACGAAGATAAGTATCCCAATCCCCATCAATATATCCCCGAGAGATTCCTCAACGAGGATGGTTCTTTCAACCCACTGGATATCGAAAACATTGTCTTTGGTTTTGGTCGACGAATCTGCGTTGGCAGACACTTTGCGGACACGTCGGTGTGGTCCGTGATTGCCAAAACTTTGGCGGTGTTCAAGATACTGAGACCCATCGACGAGAACGGCGTCGAGATTCCTGTGGTGCCAAAGTTCTCTAATGGGTCTACAGTGTAAGTAATACATTTATTCTACTAACGTGATGTTGACGGTACGACGTATATGCAGGCATCCGCTTCCATTTGGGTTCAGGATTGTGCCTAGAATATCAGGGATGGATGCTTCGAAACTGGAAGAACTGATTGCAGCGAGCACTGCGGAATAGCCCTGTGATCCCATATCCACTCGTCACAGTTCGTTGGTACTTACAATGCGATCACTATCTAACCGAGTCCGGTGTTGTAACATGTATTTGTATTACGCAGAATCGCAACACTTTTCCGTGCATGATTGTTACCTCTACGTGAGTCGATAATTCACCACACATTCCTTGGCGCTGTCAGCGTCGAGCCAGCGGGTATTTTTGTCGGAGCCGCAAGCGAAAATCACTGGCTGCCAGTGGCTGCATATAGGATGATGAGGGCAACTAGCGGAGCCAACAGCCACGAGTGGTAGTGTACTTACTGCGCTGGTAAGTTTGGAAGCATTCGGTAGGGCTTGACAAGAGAGAGCTTTCACGCCATCACGAGAGCAATATCAGAACATCTGAGACACTCATGATCAGAGGAATCACCCACGTCGAGCTTGGCGTTCCAGGGGCTATCGTAATCATCTCTCCATGTCGTTGACTTCTTGGACTGGCGCCCTCAGCGGCTGTATCGTGGCACTTGACAACTTCTGTGAATTGTGAAAGCGGTCGGAATGTACTGGCCCTCACCAGTCCCAAGCAAGTACCCTTGCAGAAAGACCCTTTTTGGCCCACCATCATGAAAGAGTCGCCAAGTGGTCACGCCCCTGCTGGTTTGCTGGAGAATACTTCATCGGTGTCAAACGTGGTCGCTCTCACCCACTCCAGGTCCCCTCGGTCACCGCTCGTCGAGAATGAGTTTTAGATCGACACGTAAGCGAACCCTGAGGTAATAGCCACTGCCTTACCCCACTTTTGACAGACATGATGTGACCGATCGCAGTGTGGCTATCCATATCATACCCTAAGTTTCGAGAGCACTCCGAGGATTGGTCTTAAAAGTACCGTGAAACCGGATTAATCTATACAGATAGCAGAGTATATACCTGAGTGAGCCAACCAAAAAGATCAAAAGTGAGCCCGAACATATATGCTTATATTGCAACCACTATCTATGTATCTGTTACTAGCCTCCCAATGTCGTCCAGAAATCATCATCCATCGCTCTCGCAAGGTGCACATTGTCACATGCAGAAGGGGAGATGTCTGGCTTGTGTGACCCTCTATGACGTTCTGTTGTCACTGTCATCTGGCGAGCAATGCCGAAGCGGAGCTCGAAGTGCTCTCATTCGCAGGGTGTTGTCCAATGTCTTCCGGTGCTGAGCGGAGTTCATGTCCGGCATCTGTGACCCTCAGACATTCTGTGGCATTTCTGTTGACTGAGCCTAACGAAGTTGTTATAACCATGATACTATGTACAGTAATCCACTGACTGATCAATTGGCACATTCTGCGCCGCAAGGGTCGAGTCCCCGAGTTATCTTTTATGACATCCGACTGATAGGCTAACTTGTTATGCGTTTCATAGAGCTGCCAGTGGTACAGAGTCCAGGTGAGAGTGATGGCCATTTCAATCTGTCAAGTGGCGTGCTTCCAGGATGGTACTTCTCTTATAATATTTTCTTATTGTGTAATACCCTCGATGCTGCGGAGTGTGCGTAACGGACAAGAAGTTATCGCAACAGGATTGTGGAAGATGTGATCCAATTATCATTGTGGCCTAATCGAACACAAGGGGTGGTCGACGCCCACGAGCCATCAGCTGAATGATCCAACTCCCCACCAGTCGAGTTATCCCCCAAGAGCTTTGACGCGGCTCATTTCTCCCCCTTCCTAGCATTGACACGAGGGTTCCCTGAGAAAGCAGGTAGTGTTACGAGACACGGCAGATTAATATTGGCACGCTAAGTCGAAGTGGACAGCAGTAAGGAATGGGTGGTGAATTAGTAACTCGGACTCACGCAGGGGCAACAATCGTGCATGGAGAAGCGTTGTGATTCAGCGTAATACGAATACATGTTACAACACCGGACTCGGCTAGATAGTGGTCATATTCTAGGTCCCAACGACGACGAGCGGATGAAAAACCAGGCTATTCCGACTCAATGCTCCCAGCAATCAGTTCATCGAGTTTCGAGGCATCCATCCCTGATATTCTAGGCACAATTCTGAAACCAAATGGAACCGGATGTCTGGATACACGTCGTACCGTCAACATCATGGTGAATTAAATACCTTACTTACACTGCATGCCCACCAGAGAACTTTGGTTCCACAGGAATCTCGACACCGTTTTCGTCGAGGGGTCTCAATATTTTGAATGCGGCCAAAAATTTGGCCATCACAGACCACACCGACAGGTCCGCGAAGTGTCTGCCGACGCAAATTCGTCGACCAAAGCCAAAGACAACGTTGTCGATATCCGAGGGTTTGAGAGAACCATCCTTATTGAGGAACCTCTCGGGGATGAACTCATGGGAATTGGGATACTTATCCTCGTTGTGAGCCATCGCCCTGCGGGGTGAGAAAATGAGAAGGGAACCAAGAAATACCAGAGATAGAATGTGCTAACCAAGCATTCGGGATTATAACAGCACCTGGAAATGGGTATTAGTTTATATACGATTGAAGCTAAATTTTTCAATGATTCACCTTTTGGGATGTGATAACCAGCATACACGTCATCTTCTATAGCAGCATGTGCGAACGCTGTGTGCATCGAGTCGTCAACAAAGAAAATGGCCGGATCTGGTGTTATCACTCACCAAGAGGAATTACCTGGCCGTACCTGAGGGTTTCACGGAAGACAGCGTCAATGTAGGGCAGCGAAGGTCGATCCTCAATTGATGGGAGCCTATTGTTACCTACGACAGCATCGATCTGTGCCTGTGCCTTCTCTTGTGCCTCTGGAATGACGACCATCATGAGGAAGAATGTCAAGAGAACTGAGTTTGACTACAATTCAACATCAATCCCATGGCCCACGACAAAATATTACACAAGCGAAATCGCCACCCACCGTCTCTGATGCACCTAAAGAGTAGATATACAACTTTGAGCCAAGAATAGATTGAAGAGCCCGTCGACATACCCAAAAATGCAGTGGCAGCGGACTCCTTCAGTGCTTTCATCCATGTTTCGTCTGCGGAAACACCCTTTTCTTCGACACTATGGAGTGCGTCGTCTACCATTGAGGGTGAAGAACCACCATTTGTCTTTTATAAGAGTGTCAGTTTCGGACGGTCTAAGTAAATGGACCTTACCATTCTCTCTTTCAATGCGTGAGCGAACGGCTTTTCGATGTATTCCTTCGAAGACTCCTTTGCGGTAGCCATGTCCTTCTTGAATGACATACCAGGTAACCACGATGGAAGATTGAGGACTAAAGATGGTCAAAATCTATGAACCAGGAAGAGAACAGAGAACGATACTCACCTGCTGGAAATGTGCCGATGATAAATGAGATATCAGGGCGCGTAGCAGGGACTACAACCTCGAGGACCTTTGACACTATGCCAACCAACTCGTCTTGTTGAGAGATAACATCGTAATCATACACACTACTCAATATGGCTGATACTGTGTATCTGAATGGACAAGACGGGGTCATAAGCATACACGCAAACTGACCGTCACGGATACGTACTCGAAAACATGATCCGCAAGTCCGCTAGGATTCTGGAGCAGCCGACGAAGAAATTGACCAACTTTGCGATGCTGCATCGGCACAAATCTGGATGCAGCGTCACTTCGGAATGTTTGATGTAAGAAGCGCCGACCAATTCTCCATCTATCACTGTAACGCATAGTCGCAACATTGAAGCCAACCCCACAACTGTAGTGGGTAGGTCAACAACTAATGCTAACAATGAAAAAGTGAACTCACAGATCACTGGTAATTATGTAAGGACGATCTGAGTAGTTCGAGGAGCGATTGTCGAGTAATTCCTTTGCTACCGTCTCGGAGTTGATGATGATGATATCCTTGCCTAAAAGACGGGTAAAGACTATATCCCCTGTGAAATTCTGAGTGTGAGGGGAGTAAATCAATCTGATTCGG
>JBBPJZ010000799.1:0-13343 GCA_038089015.1 Chalciporus aff. trinitensis | reverse complement strand
ATCCTTGTCCTTATCTTTATCTTTATCTTTATCCCTGTGGCTCCGCGACTCGTCGTCTAGCAATCCGTGGGTATTAATTTGTCTCGTCGTTTTCGTACTGGTGTACTGCTCTTGAACCTTCTTCGGGGCTAGCATGACGCCGTGTCGCATATTCATATGCGTCTGCGTGTCGCCACCTGATTTCCGGCTGGAAAACAGGCCATGTGAGCGGAATATCGAAAACGCGACAGCTCGGGAGTGTTTGTGAATGACGCTATGGGGACCGCCGGTAGTACTGGCCTTGATGTACGGATCAGCAAAATTGCGAATATGGATCCGCTGCTGAGGGGCTTTGGCAGGATCGGCAGATCGAGCTGTTCGCGCAAGAAAGGTGATCGTTAGTTGGTCCACTCTAGCGAAGGCTAGACGACTGCGACGTACGTTTGATAACCAGCCTGTCGACTTTGAATCGGCCAACGTGCCCGCATCGCCACATCTCCTGCACTCTTGAGGACATCTCCTTGATCGGTTTTGCAGGATTAGCACCCCGAGAGCGTTCCGCATGTCTGCGGCGTGAAGAGCCACTTGATATCGATGGATCTGCCTTCTCACGTACGAATGACCAGTAATATCGTTGCGCATTGAACATTCGATCATGTTTCTGAAGGTGCCTAAGAAACGAGTCACCGATCGGAAGCGTGAGAGAGCTCCCTGGTGCGATGGAGAGGCCAGAAGTGGAGAGGCGGTTTCCAAGGACGAAGGAGCCTCCAGAGCCAAAGGAGCGAATACTGCCCTCGGACCGTTTTGAAAGGATATACTGCAGATTGAGGCCATCATAGACATCGCCGGCCTCGACTGCTTGTTGTTGTTTCGCCTCGGCTTGGGCCTGCAGCGAAGCCCAGTCGGCACGGGTAAGTGGTTCAGATTTTGGGAGAATCAGTGTTGGGTCTTCTCCACTGAGAGACGAACGATGTGTACTTGTGTCATCCCAACTTCTGGGCATGCGTACGGTGCGTATGCTCTCCTCACGACTGCGGATGCCATCACCACCCTGGACAGCACCAGGTATCGCCATGGGGAGACTACCTCGTCTTCCGTCAAAGAGCGTTGGCGGAAGGACGGAAGGGCCGGGGTCAACTGGCTCGACATCTTCATCGATGTCAACCATGTATTCTTTGGCAAAAGTGATCGGGGACGAACCGCCGTCATAATAGCCAATTTCGACCTCATCATCACTGCTGAACTGCTCTGCCGAGCGCATACTTGCACGGGAGCTGGAGCGGGACGTGGTGATAGATACAGAGGAAGACGACACTCTTGGTGCGTCTTGTGATGCCGATGCTGAATATCCATGTGTACGCGAGGCATGACCAAATGTGTGCTGGGAGGCGTTGTCTGGCATGACCCTGCCACGCTGACGGTTTAACAAGGCACGGGCGATCGGATCTGTAGATGAGGAGGGATCTTCGCTTTCCTCACCATCCGTCCCAGATGCGGCGCGTGATCTAGAGCTAGAGGAGCTCGCGGCAAGGGTTATTGACGAATCCCTCGTGGTGGTAGAGTGGCGACGTAAATGAGAGGAGGGTATCTGAGATGAAGCTGGGCGTCCCGCACCCTGCGAGGGATGACTGCTGACATTTTTAACTGATGAGGACACTGACTGAGCAGAGATAGATGCACGAGGAGTACGCTCGGCGCTCATATGTGGTAGATTTGGCGTGAGCGGACTGATCGATTCTGTTGCTTCAGAGCGAGCGTCATGAGAGGAGTGAGATACAGATGCATCTCCCAATCTGTAATGGACAAGACCCGCGTACAAAGTGGGATCAGGATTGGATGGGGATGATGGGGAGGAGGAAGAGGAAGATATGTTGATCGATTGTACGGAGACAATTGGAGCGGGGAAGGACATGGGGTAGAGGCCTGGATGGAGAACGCGGGAGGAGCGGTTGCTTGATTGCGGGGCAACCAGCGATGTAGAGGGATGCGGATTACTGGAAATTGCACGTGAGGTTGAGGGAATAGAGGTGAGTAGGGGAAAGGACTAAGAGCTGGATGGACGCACAGATCGTTGTCTGCGCTCTCGAGTTCTTGGGCGAGAGCGAGCGGGTCAGCGATGCGCCTTCCGATGTCTTGACGAGCCATTGTTGGTATGGGATGTATGTATGAGATGGGTAGTAGTAGTATGTGCAGAGAAGAGAAAGAATTAAAGAGAGGGTAAACGGAAAGGTAGGTTGTTAGAGATGGGACAACGTTTAGTCGAGATTCACAAGGTGAGTGGGGAACGGATTCAGAAGAACAAGAGCAACGGAGGCTCGTTGGATCGTCACCCGCGGACCACGACAGAAAATTCACTCAAAAAAAAGACGAAAAACAAACCGAAAAACAAAAACGAAAACGAAAAGCAAAAAGAACAGAGAAATCCGCAGAGAAATCCAGAGAGAAATATGTCGCAAAGGGTCACCCTTGACGAGCCCTTCAAGTTGTCTAGGGACATTCTACATTTTTATTTATTTTAATTTTAATTTGCTACCGCCCGTTGTGACTCTCCCACGTGGTATCGCGTGGCATGTGATCGAGCTTCCTAAATTAGAAGGCAAATCATTCCGCTCTCCTCCTCGGTCTCATGCGTGAGATTACCCACCCGCAAAAATGGACTATCCAACGAGAACGATCCAATTCATTTGCAACGCGACTCGGTTGTCGTCGACTAGTCATCCGCCATCGGTCATTTCACAGATTCCCTTCTCCGAGGATGTTCACTCTTTTCGGAGAACCGGCCCACGCTGTTGCCACGCGTCCTTCACGTGCACCCACGTGTCTGTCATGTCGCTGCCATGTTTCAACATCCGATGATCGCACTCATTCTCACCCCATTGGCCCCCATAGCCTTGAAACATCCACCTTGACCCGAACTCCCTCAAACATGCATGCTGAGCACCAGATCCATCGCCCGCATACTCACCAACAGCACGGCGAACTCACGTATAGACAGCATTGTGTCATATCCTTCCTCGGAAGAACTTTCGTCGCACGATTCATTTCATCTTCACAACCCCCGCCACCTGCACATGCCGGACATTTAGGTGACCATCGAAGGCACAATTCATCTCATCGCCCATCATAACAAAGCACGTTGCGTGCGTATGTTGTAATTCTGCTGACACTTCTCCACATATTTATAGCAAACGTATGCTTACGGAGTCCAGCAACTCATCATATGCACATTTACCCCTTTCTTCGCCATCAACATGTTTGCCTTAAACTTTGCTAAACGAGTTCGGAGATGAATTAAGCGTGTCCCTAAGGTTGCCCTTGCAGAGCTGTTGCTATAATACGTACGAACCACATTCAACCCTGCAGTTGCGCACCCCCTGATTTCATTACAGCGTCAACTCGTAATTCGACAGTGGAGCCTCTCCGGCACCGACTGCCAGATGAGTCACAAACTCAGCTTGAAGGTAACCAGAGGTAACCTTGTATTCGAGAGGGTTTATACCATCCGCCGGTATGTGGTGCTGCAAATCCTTCGGGGATTCATGCCCGAGCATCGCTCTTCATTGATAAAATGAATGAGGTGGCATCGGCTTGATGGCGTAGTTGGTTATCGCATCTGTCTAACACACAGAAGGTCCCCAGTTCGAGCCTGGGTCAAGTCATTTTTATTTTTTCTCTTATTTCTCTTTGACCGTGTCTCTTGTGGACCCTCTACGGCTATATATATTATTACCTACGGGAGCGTCGCTCTGTATACTTACACCTGGCCTGCCCCTGGGACCAATCCGATTTCGTCGGTGCCAATGTCGATGACCACCTTACTTCCCTTCCAGGCAATCTGTTTCATCAACCCTACCGTCGATGACAAGCTACACCTACGAACTACCGACGACCGGAGCCATCTCTTTCTCTGATTGTTGCATCGACACGACAGAGGAGCATGTCTACACGTCACGCATCTCTGATGCAACCCAGGCACGAGCGAATATGAGGGGTGTGCTCAAGCAGGCGAGACGGACCGACAGTGAGGATAGAGATCATCTCCGCATCATCAAGGTACATCGTGTGGGACGTTTACCGGGGCACTCTCTGAGTCACTCCATGTAGGTGCTCGATGACTACCTCCCACATCTACGCGCAATCATCGCGTGTGTTCAGTCTGGCGAGATACGGTTAAAGTACGAGCCTGGTAACTCCATCTCTCGTCACTCTAATACTGGCTGGGAGTAACCAACGATGAGTCTAGTATTTTCGTGGCGAACAACGTTGTCTTCTCATCTATTCAAGACATCGCCGCGTCTCCAACTCCCTTCTCTCCATGCCGAACTCGCGAGCACCCTCCTTACATACGCCATGGCCCTCTCCAACTTTTCCTATTCCGTCATCTCCTCGCTCGGCGCGTACGAGTACGAACGGGCGATCAGCGATAAAGAGAGAAAGGAAAAAGATGAGAGGTTGAATTTCGGAGTGACGCTATTATGTCGAGCAAGTGGGGTGTTTTCAGCGATCAGTGGGAGCGTATTGCGTGAGCTGGAGAAGGTTGGACAGAACGGCAGTGGTGGAAATTGGACGAGACCTCCAGATCTCTGGAGAGAAGTTAACGCCGCGTTGGCAAAGTGAGTCACCGCCAGTGCTCTTGCGACCCCTGACCTGACCTGACCTGACCTTGATAATACGTATATGATAGGATGGCACTCGCAGATGCGCAGACCCTTGCGATTCGGAAGCTTCTCTCCAAGGCAGCGTTCGAGAGTACACTGTCCCCAGGCCCACCTCTTCCCAAATCACACCCTTCTACAGCGCTCATCGCCAAACTTCACCTCGACTGCGCAAACTTCTATTCATCCGCCCAAGCGCTCGCGCAAACGCCTTCGAAAGCCAACCCCAGTTCTGGACTCAAAGCCACATTCAGCTCCGTGTCCAAATCTTCAGGAGAGAGTGGAGGAGGATCGGGGGAGGTATCAGCGGATTTGTTAAAGTACTTGGAGAAGGAGAATAGGTTCCACACTGCGATCGCACATAAGTGGTTGGGTGTTGATGCAGGTGAGACTGCAAAACCTGGTAAAGGCGGGGAAGCGGTGGGGTTTTTGAAGTGGGCTCAACAGGAGCTGGAAGATCTCCCCGGATCAGGCTTTGCGAAAGGACTGCATATCGGACGGGACGGATCAAAGAGTCATGATCAGGACGGGAAGGTTGTTGGGGGAAAGGCAGCTAGGAGGGCTAGGACGGAGAAGGAGCTCAAGACTGTGAAAGTATTTTTGGAGCATTACCGCAAGATCAATGATTCGGTGGGTCTCGTCCGTCTAGGTTACTTGTGTTTGTTGACACCGCGCCCACTGGTGTAGTTGATATTCGACCAAGTACGGAAACAATCCGATCTTCAAGCACTGATACCCGAAGGGAGAATGGCAGTTTCTGCGAAGCCATATTCGCTCCCCGATCCAGCATTCGGACCTGGGTCGAAGGGGTATCAGGCCCGATCACGGGCCAAGGACAGGGACCAGGAAGACGAGGTATTGGGTGTGGAAGCACTACGGATCGACGATGACAGCGAGAAGAAACGTATCATTGTGGATGAAGATAGCAGTGACGACGAGGCCGAGGGAACGACTGGTGGGCGCAGCTATGTTGGCGCTGGATCGTATTTCTAGCTCCCTTGCTAGAAGTTGGCTCTATTGATTAGTATATTGTACACGGTAATCGTTGCATATCTGGTATCTGTTGTAAACCCTCTCTGTACTTCGTTCCAGGATCTTAATGTCTATTCGTACGGAGGCAGGCCCCATTCCTCGGGTTTAAATTCCTCGATTGACTGTAACGTTTGATCCGGTCTGAGCTCTCCCGAATATCCTATGGCCAATAAGTTTGGGTCAGGTACCCACACCACTGAAGATCAAGTCAGTACTGGCGTGCAGGACCTCATCGCGAAGTCCAAGAGCAAAAAACTCACCCGACATTCCAGCCCTCTTCCCAGCTTCAACTCCTGGGATCGCATCCTCGAACACCAAGCCCTTCCTCCTCTCCACTAGATGCTCAGGGCCAACAGACTCACCCTCCCCATCACCCACATTCCTCTTCAACTTCTCTCGGGCAGCATACAGGAAAATGTACGGATCCGGTTTCCCGTGCGTCTTACCCGCCACATCATCCGCACACACCACCATCTCCTCCGTCTCTCCCACTCCACACCCAAAGTGTCCAAATATCTCCGCATGAAGGTGCCTCGACTTGAGGTCAAAGTTACGTCGTTTTGAAGAGGTGGCAACGACGATCGGGATGCGGTGTTTGGCGAGGTGGGCGATGAGTTTGGTGACGCCTGGGAGGGGACGGACGTGAGGCCAACGTTTGTCTTGTTCGATGGTACGTTGGATGAGGTATTGGTCTTTGGTGAGTGCGATACCGGGGAAGAAGGAGAGGAGGTGGGTGGCAGCTTCGTGTTCGACTAGTGATCCAATCATGAAGAAGTGGGTTCAATGATGTATAGAGAAGGGGATATGATTTAGAGGAGCGGACATACCTTTGCCCATGAGACCGGCTTTGATGTCCCACGTCATTTCTACGCCGTACGGCTTGAGGACCTCATCTGTGGAGTACACGATCAAGCGTCATTCATTGGCGTGTACACAACGCGCAGGTCATAATGCGTACTGGTTGCTTCAGTATACACCGACTCGGTGTCGATCAAAAGCCCTGCACAAGGAAGGAAGGTTTAGAGAATGGAATCGTGTTAGGATGATGGATGAAGAGAAATCATACCGTCCATGTCGAAGAGCACGTACTCAATTCGAGGACGTGTCGATTCGGACGCCATGTCTAGTCACTGCAGTTGGCGAGAGGAGAGAAGAGGAGGAGATCAAGATGTGATTGCGGATACGCGCTTGCACGCATTTTGACTGTTGACAGAGACAACTGACAGTTCTTGACAAACTCTTGACTTCATCGCTTCATTATGATGATAGACTCGACTCAACTCTCGACCAAATGTTAGAACTCTAAGAAACGGACTTTAATTCAACTTCGACGTATAAGACTTCCATAGCCGCAACCCCACATCTCAGGGCACGTCAAACTGGAACCCCGGCCGTGGGGCCCCGTTGCAATTCGGAGGATTAGTTGGTCAAGTGGGCATGGTGTGTTCCTCTGCTTGATACTTCTGTCATGCCCGTTTTCCAGTACGTTCTGGTGACTTGAAGAAGCACGGGTATTCCAGCGGCCCGGGCAAACGAAGGGTGGTCACCAGATACCGAACCTTCGCTCTATTCCCTCTCACAACCACGCGTTGTCAGCAATAACTTACCTTTGTTGGTGACACTGTGATTCATACAGTGTATCTGTCTCTTCAGCCGACCTCAATTTTCTTCGCTTCGCATGATGGGAGAAGTTCACGGTTGATCATCTGACCCCGCGAGTTCGGTTATTCCCCTCCCTTTAAATGTCATGGCGCTGAGTTGGGGCCTCCTTCAGTCTGCTGGTGAGCATCTCTACTAACTGGGAAGATGTTGCTTTCTACGCTCGTCGCCCTTTTGGGCGCGACATTGTCGTTGGCGTCATCGGGACCACGCGTTGATCGAAAACTCAACTTTGCAAGACAAGACACTGATGGACTACAGAACAACGTGAGCTGCCTTTCTACTATCCTTGTGTTCGAGGATTGATTCATTGATATCATTGACGTAGGTGACATGGGATGAGTACTCGATCATGATCAATGGGGAACGCATGTTCCTCTTTAGTGGAGAGATGCATCCCTACAGGTATGCAACGGTCACATTCTTGTTTTCTTTCACGAGCTCAGCGCAATCCTTAGAATGCCTGTCCAGTCCCTTCATCTAGACTTGTTCCAGAAAATAAAGGCCATGGGCTTCAATACCGTCTCCTTCTACATCTTCTGGGGTATCCTTGAACCCAAGCGAGGTGAAATATCATTTGAGGGATTCAGAGACTTGCAGCCTTGGTTCGATGCTGCTAAGCAAGCCGGCATTTACCTCATGGCCCGACCTGGTCAGTCACTTCTTGAATAACTCGCATGATGAGGTTTCTGACCCTTCGAATGAAGGTCCATACATCAATGCCGAAACGACAGCCGGAGGTTTCCCGGGATGGGGCACATATACGCCTGGATTGTGGAGGACCTCAAACACGACCTACTTCGAGGCGTGGCAAAACTATGTTTCAAGCGTTGGTAGTATCATTGCCGAGAATCAGATCTCGAACGGTGGTCCAGTTATCCTAGTTCAGGTATAGTTTGCGTTTTCTTGTACATCAACCGCCCCGCACTGACATTGTTTTCTGATAGACGGAGAACGAGTATACCGGCTGGGCCTCTGGTTATTCCGAGGATTTCGTGTATGAAGCTGAGCTCATGACTGCATGGGTACGTATTCATCTGTTTCGTGGACTGGTTAATGTTGCTTATAGGAACCATGCCTCAGCGGGATGCTGGAATCAAAGTTCCCATCACCTTCAACGACGCGTATCCCGGGGGTCATTACTTGGGCGTTAACATCTGGGGTAAGTTCTATCTCAAAATCACCCTTCGGGTGATTTTATTCTCGTGGGCTTAATCGATTAGGATACGACTCCTATCCTAATGGGTTTGACTGTTCTCATCCCTACACTTGGGCCTCGAACGCCGTCCCGACGTAGGTTCCTCTTCATCACAGCAATTCGTTCGTTCACCCTTCCATCCTTCAGTTATTTCTGGGATGCTCACATGAAATATACTCCCGAGGAGCCTAACAACGTGTATGAATTCCAGGGTGGTGCCTTCGATGGATGGTACGTCCTTGGTGTCGATGGTTATCGTGTCGTCTTACATATCTACACTTGCTAGGGGTGGTTCTGGCTACAATACTTGTGCGATTCTTACTGGACCCGATTTTGAACGAGGTATGAAACAATACTCCAGGGCGAGTTTGCTGTACTCATTGTGTTTTTGTTACAGTCTTCTACAAGAATGAATTGGCCATGTCGACTACTTACCTCAACTTGTATATGATTTATGGTGGAACGAACTGGGGCGGCATAGCCCACCCCGGTGTATATACGTCCTACGACTACGTACGTACACTCGGACTCAACTTTCTGTGTGCCGTGTCTCATGTGGCTTCAAGGGCTCTGCGATCGCTGAAGATCGGACTCTCCGCGAGAAATACTACGAACTCAAGCTTCAGGCCAACTTCCTTCGCGTCAGCCCCGCGTACCTCACTACGCGTCCAATGAACATAAACTCCAACCAAGGCGCGTTTACAGGCAATATGGCCCTGGTAACGACTCAGCTGCTAGATGCTGTTGGCAAGATGACCGGATTCTATGTTGTTCGGTGAGTACCACTTGCTTCTTCCGTCTCTGGTGGCTCCGTTTCGTAGTGGGCTGCTTACATTTGATCCTCCACAGGCAAAACGACTCCTCATCGAACGCAATGGAGATGTACACCTTGAGGTTGCCAACGAGTGCAGGAAACCTCACGGTCCCCCAGCTGGGCGGGCAACTCATGCTCGACGGCAAGGATTCGAAGGTCCACGTTGTCGACTACACTGCTGGTTCCAGCCACTTGCTTTACTCCACTGGAGAAATTATGGCCTGGTGAGTGGCCTCCTTTTACTCTCGTCGCTTCGTGTTTACAAACGCCGCTAAATTAGGGCAACCATCGACGGCCGAGATGTCATTGTTGTATACGGAAACGCTGGAGAAGTTCACGAAACCGCATTCACGTTCAGCTCCGGCGTACCCAATGCCACCGTCGTTTCAGGATCGCAATCTCTCAAGACCGAGACTATCAACTCGACCAACTTGGTCATCCAGTACACGACGACTGGGCAAACCGTCGTGGAAGTCGGATCAAACGTTTTGTTGTACATCTTGGGTAATTGTTATCCCTTCTGGAGTGATGCAGGTCAACATCTGACGTCATCATCACAGACCGTGCAAATGCTTATGACTTCTGGGTGATGTACCCTCCTGCTCCTGGGTCATTCGCGAACTACAGCACCGCCAACCCGATCCTCATCAAGGGCGGATACCTCATTCGCTCTGTCGAAGTTTCTGGCAGCACACTTGAGATTACTGGTGACTTGAACAGCACTGCATCGTTTGAGATCATTGCTCCTGCTGCGTCCTCCAAGCAAGTGACCTTCAACGGCGAACCGTTGGCATTGACGACGACAAGCTATGGAACCCTAACGTCGTCCAAGTCCGCGTCCTTGCCTTCCGTCCAACTTCCAAATCTCGAGAGTCTGACATGGGTGAGCGGTCGTCATACCAGGTACTCAACGGTAGCTAACTAACATGTTTTGAAGAAAACCGCCAACTCTCTTCCAGAGATCCAACCAGGCTATTCTGACCTTTTCTGGACGACGGCGGACCACACCACGACTGTCAACCCCACTCAACCCAACACATCTGTTGTTCTCTACGCTGGTGATTATGGATACCACACTGGAAACATCCTCTGGCGCGCCCATTTCACGTCCACCGGCTCTGAAACTGGATTCCAAGTCAACATCCAAGGAGGACTTGCATTCGGTTACTCCGTTTGGCTTGACCAGACGTTCTTGGGATCCTGGACTGGAGACGCTGTGCATTCGAACTACCAGAGCGCTCTCAAGTTCCCGAATGTGTTGACAAAGGGAAGCGAACACGTGATCACTATCTTACAGGATCACATGGGTTATGAGGAAGATTGGACGGCTGCGAGCGATAGCTTCAAAGCTCCCAGGGGAATCTTGAGTTACTCGTTCGTGGGTGGTTTGGGAACTAAAGTCAGCCTCTGGAAGGTAGCTGGGAACCTCGGCGGAGAGGACGTGAGTTGCTTCTTTTCGTACCCGTCGATTATTATTGACTTGTCGTATGTTCGGCCGCTGATCACGCAGTACGTCGACACGACTCGTGGACCACTCAATGAGGGTGGGTTGTACGGCGAGCGAATGGGTAAGATTAGTGCTCCATAGGCTAGGCCCTGTGCTGACGAAACACTCCAGGATGGCATCTCCCCGCGTTCCCTGACGAGAACTGGACAGAAGGGTCTCCGACCACTGGAATTTCCCAAGCCGGAGTCAGCTTCTACAGGTCAGCGGATCAGTTAATCATTGTCCGCGGGAACTGACGATAACGCAAACAGGACAACGTTTACACTCGACGTCCCTGCTGGCGTCGACTACCCCATGGCAATCGTCGTCTCAAACATCACGACGAACCCATTTTTCCGTTCGCAGGCAAGTAACACTTGTATATCCTTTTCTTTCAGGATTCTGAACTGATTGCATTTATGCTTTAGTTCTACGTCAACGGATACCAGTTCGGCAAGTATGGTGCGTAGTGATCCGTCTCTCTGGCACGATCACCCGCTGACTCCCCACTTCCTTTACAGTCAACAGTATCGGTCCCCAGGTCTCTTTCCCAGTTCGTACGTACCCTCCATTCCATATCTCTCGTGCATAAACTCACCGACGTTTCCATTTTAGCGCAAGGTATCCTGAACTACAACGGTCTTAACACACTCGCGGTCTCTCTCTGGGCCCAAGGTGCAGAAGGCGCCAAGCTGAATTCCATTGCGCTCGAGACGACGGCAATGGTGGAAACGAGCATGACACCAGTAGTGAACCAGCCTATGCCTGCGTGGACGCCTAGGTTGGCGACGTAATGGTTGGCTAGCAGGGTATTTGGAAACTGGGATGATTGGAAGTTGTGTTCTCTTTAGAATTGCATGATATTCGGTCGATTGGATGAAATATATGGGAGTTGTGCTACAGCATCGAATTGTCCTGGGCTTCTATTAGTCCTCGGAGAAGTTCCTGCGGCAAATATCCAGGGCCAGTCCTGCCCTACAACCCACACATAAACCCAATTACTCCCTAGCCGTGAGTTTCACGTCAACAGGCCCAACCCCAAACGAGATCCCAGCAAACGTTGCATTCCCCATCACCCGTTCTTCATATTGCTCTCTTGTCTCCCCTTCGGGAAGCTCGATGTCAAGTTTCCACTGACGCAAGAAATGCGTCAAGAAACAAGCAGCCTCAGTCTCACCAAACTTGCGTCCTATGCATACACGTGGTCCATAACCGAACATTGAGATGTCGTGCTCAGATACACCGTACCAACGCGACGGGCGCCACATGTCGGGTTCAGGGAAGATCTGAGGATTGTGATCTATTCAATACGATTTAGTCCACGGAGAGAGTGTGGCAAAAGTAGTGGGTTCAACGCACGGAGGGCAATCATATCGACAATGACCATTGAACCCTTGGAAAATACGACAGTTCCCGGAGCAGGACTTGTCACATGAACCGTCATATCGTCAACCAACTCCCTCAAAATCATGCTTGCGGCAGCTGAGTCCATCGCATTTAGTAGTAAATTCGGGTTTTGAATGAACTGTGACGCACGGTACATTCTCGAAGACTCATGAAAGCATGCCATTGTGTGAGAGAACTTGGGTATATCTTCTAAGCCCTGATAGAATTTTAGTCCCATGATCGGCAGGCAGGGGAGAGGCGCTGACGAACCAGTTCACGATCGGAAGGAGTTGCTGCCAAGACTTCTTGATATGCTTTCTCTTGTTCGTCCTGATGGATAGCCAGGAACCCTAAGGTCGCCGCCAGCACCTTTGCTGTTGTCTCTGCAAGATGGGGTGAATCGAGGAGATAAGGTCCTAGAGACCAAAAACACATACCATGGCCAGCAAACATCACTGCGAAGGTATTGCCAATCTTGTCGTCCATTATCACGCTGACCATTGAGACAGTAAGAATTAAATAAACTCACAACTTCTTGCTTGGTCAATCCAATCTTCGCAGAGCTATCCATTGCAGCGACTAGACGTGTGAAGACATCTCCACGCTGAGCATGCTCGCCGCCATCTGTCGATCCGGAAAGCTCCTGCGCTTTCGAATCGACGAGCGTATTCATGTATTCACCGAATAGTGACCAAGCGTGACCCATGTCGCGAAGCCTTTGGCACAAGTTTGGCGTGAAATTATCACGAATGAAATGAAACGAACCATTTGATCGGTAATTGATAGGACCAACGGGGTAAGACGATACGTGCAATTGAGGTTGCGGATATCCACTCCAAGGCAACCCTAGGAGACATCTCCTCTTGAGCATGTCCAGTGCTGGCAGGTTCCCATGCCATCGGGAGTCTAAAACTACATCGCGAGATGATTGCTAACGCGAACTGATTGAACCGAAGGCTAAGCCATTGTGCAGGATAAACGCAAGTTCGACGTACACGATTAAGGTACTGATTGATATTGCGGACCGTGTCCACTTTCTCATTCTCCCACTCAGCCGACATGTCCTCATAAAGACTGCTTGTCTCTCGCCACACAAGGTTGTAGCTGAGTGACAGAATCAGTTTACGCATCAGA
>JBBPJZ010000798.1:0-13374 GCA_038089015.1 Chalciporus aff. trinitensis | reverse complement strand
ATAAGAAAAGTATGAGAAATATAGAAAGAGAAACCGGAGAGGCAAAGATCTCAAACAGTGGATCAGCAGACATCAGGCTCACCGGAAATGTGTAAAATCCACTCTCGAAATCCAAATATACATAGCACCCAGTGTATCGCTCCTTTTCAGTTGGGCTGAGCTGTATCATCACTACGCTCTGGCTGCAGAGGAATGTTAATCGCTCGCGCGGGTTATATGAGGGCCACATACCCAGTGGCTACACACTTTGAGTCGAGCCCCAGGTCAGGGAATGCGGGTGCAGTCCACGACCCTACGGTGAGAATGGTCCTGTCTCCGTCGTAACGCTTTCCATCTCTACACTTTACACCAGCCGTCCAACCACCTTCGCTTTTCACGAGCTCAACAGCCTCTTGGTTCTTGATCACCTTGCCGCCCATGTCCTGGACAAGTCGGAGAAGGATGCCCACTGCACGGGCGGCTTCAGCCCAACCACCCTCTGAGTTAAAGTAACCAGTGTAGTTTGTCAATGGGCCAATTCTGTGTGCATTCGAATATAGGTCCGACTGTCCCGATGCAACGGTGGAGTCGGTAGGGGAACGAAGAGAGCAGAGGAGTTTGGCTCGAACCAGCTCGGCATTTGGAAGGTCTTCCACTGGTGCACCGAGTTTCTGGTCATTCTCCTTTAATCTCTCATCGTACTTTTCTCGGCCTACATTGATGACACCCGATCTAGGTGTGGAGAGACGAATGAACTTAGAAGACCACTAAGAGGAAAGGGGGTAGCAGCAACGCACTCGTGATAACACCCCTCCCATACTGGCTTCCTCCATTCCTCCATCGCCTCTCTGGCGAGCTTTGTGTAAAACACATCACTATAACAAGATCTGACGACTGCAAGCGATCATCAGTGGATTTTCAAGTTTGCAAAGGATTCCCCCTCCACACATACTCCTTGTCCTTGAAACTGCACGACGTGCCTGGCAGCGGACGCACCTTTGTTGATATCCGTGCTCGCAGCGTCTATTGCAGGAAGCACCTTTGCTCGATCGAGGACTGTTACGTCCTTATACTCCCGTTGGAGAAGGTGAAGCGCTGTTGAGAGGCCAAAAACACCCGCTCCAACGATGATAATCTTCGAGGACTTTGTTAGTGGGGGTGCCGAAGATGAGATATCATGTGAAACGTATGAAGACGACATTGGCAGAGCCCTCGTAAGGAGTAGTAACGAGGATAATCTGCCAGCAATTGAAAGTATAGTAGTATGGAGAATCGACTTTGATCAGAGGCAGCTAATAGCTTGTAACCAAGGTAGATTGCGATTGGCCTGATATGCCGTTCCGTCATGCACATGATTGGTCCCAAGCAGCGAACTTTACAGTCATTGGTTGCGAGAACGAGTATTTGGTTCTCTTTGTCCACCCGAAATGTTTAGTATTCGAATGTCACAGTGGAACTGGAGAGTACCATACACCACGCGCTGAGAGCATTCTGCAAGCTCCGGGACTGAGTACTGATTTTCCACCTTCATAGCACCATGCAACGATTCGATTTCGCAGCTGCTCGTTGCGGTGAGCTGTGGAGGTTTTCTATAAGTGGCTGTGTCACAATTATTCTCTGGAGGGTCTTACTACCATTTTTGGACAGTTTTGATGGTACAAACATCGTCCGTTAAGTTCTTTGAGCCAATATCAGTATGCGCTTGATTTCCTCGTCTATGACTCTCAGGCTATTGTCGTCGTCCATATGTAATTTTCCTCCTGTATGACTTTGATCTCCTCGCGCTCATGTCTAACTTCCTTGTCCTTTCGTCATATGTCCTCAGCTCTCATGTCCTCGACCACAACCACCCAACATTAAGCTCTAGATTGAACATGTGTTGGAAACGCATTAAACATCCGCAATGACAAGGGAATAGGCAAGCCCTTCGTTGAGGGGTAGTTATTCTTGTGAGGGATTCCCCGATACTCACAAGATGGGCAACACGGACTCAGGGGCGTTTTCGCTCGGTGACGGATTACAGATGCAGGAAGCTGCGAGAATCGCGAATCAGTAAGATGATGGTCATTTGCGCATGAGGTCATTGACTTCGCCATTTCATTATGAACATCTTCTACCCAACGATGTACATACATCTAATGTAAGAAAAAAGGTATCTATGTATATAATGTCGCTTGCGTGTACATACATGCAAAAAAGGAAGATCCAAAACGATGCAGGGTATAGGCGCGAGGGAGATCATGATCATAACAATAGCGCTTAACAATACAATTCCCCATCCTTCTCGCCCACTGCTGGGGGGGCACTCAGACGTCGACACCCTCACATACCTTCGCCAACACCCTCGCCATCCGGCCATCCCTCACCGCCTCGACGACAATGGAAACCTTGTCACCGAACGTCACATCCACATCACCGCCCAATCCGGCCTCCAGGTCCTCGAGCCCGTTCACGCCCTCGCGCATGCCGAACACGGACCCTTTGAGGTTATCGCGTCCGTGCATGCCAATGCCGAGTTCCAAACGAACGAATTCATAGAGGAGACGAGTACGTGGGGAGAGGAAGCGGGAGGCCGGTGCAGGACCGCGAGGGGTGAGGTTGAAGATTGAAGAGACTGAAGCGGACGAGGAAGTGGAGGCAATGCATCCCCGGCGGACGTCACACAACGACACGCCAAGATATGCACAGCGGAGCTCAGTGAGGAGGGCTTCAAGTTTCTGCGCCAATGTGCGACGGAAGATGGCAATCTTGCCAAGATCGAAGGTGGTCATGTCGGCAACCGATCCGGAGGTGACGGCCTCGACCAAGGGACCTACAGCTTCGCCAGCAACCTTGACCATTCGTGGTACTGTATCCATACCCGTCGTACGGTCGAGCACGTCATACACCTGCGGTATCACCTTCTTTGTGATCTTCTCAACGAGTTCCTCACGCTCCGAGAGAACAAACACCTCGCGGAGGACTTCCTGAACGACTTGAGAGGAGATTTCTCTCATCTCAACGTAGAGAGCCCTGCAGTCGAGCGCTTGGCAGACAACAAAGAGGTGGGAGGCAGCGAGAAGTTGGGAAACCTCAAGTGCGTTGAGCGTATAACGAGCTGAGATGAGTGCGAGGGAGCTATATTCGGCACTCATCAGCAGCTGACCATGAGAGCGCGAGAAATTACATACTTCACGCTCTGGTTGTGCATCTCGGCACTAACGTTGCCAACACCGATGTTCATGCCCCCAAGTGCGTTCAACTCTCCAATATAAGATGCAGCAGCGATATCGAGACCCTTGCACCCGAAATCGAGTGCGCTCTCACCCCCAGACAAATTCCCAGGCAAACCGCGATTCATAGCGGGGTTGATGATTTCAGTCAATTGGACAAACATCAATTTACCGATGTGTGCCAGAGAGAGGCGGAGGTGATCCATGGCATTGGTAACAGCCAGTGCTTGGAAGTTGCCGGCATGGTGAACTTTGCCTTTTGACCAAAAAAGTCAGTAGGAGTGATATAGAAACGCAAAGCTATCTGTACCTTCCTCACCGACCTCTCGTGCAGGTTCAACCAGTGGATTATCAGTGGTTGAGTTGACCTCGATCCGAAGAGTTTCCGTCACAGTCTTCACAACCTCAAATTGAGGCCCCAGCCACTGCGGAGCAGTACGAAGCGAGTAACGATCTTGTCTGAGCACACCCTGATCATCCTCAAGCTTGACCTCCACTTCCTCACCTTGAGAGAACTTGGAGTCAGCGAGGAGAGACCAAACGAGGTGTGCAGATTCGATTTGGCCAGGGTGGGGACGGGCTTCGCCGACGAATGGATCAAAAGAACCTCGTGCACCCAACATGGCTTCGACCGACAGCGCAGTCAACACCTATCAAAATGTGGTTGAACCTCCCAATAAGCATCTCACGTAAAGTGACTTACAGCTCCAATAACAGCGATATCTCTGGCGCCGTTTGTCACCAAACCAGCCAAACCAGCACTGAATGCGGTTCCGTTCAGAATTCCAAGATGTTCCTTGGATGCAAGTGGAAGAGGGATGGTATCTGAGAGCGCGAGTGCTTTTGAAGCACTGTAAGAACTCGAGAACGGCGCATCAGCGGAGTAAGAGAAGATGGGTCCTGGTGTCACTTGTGAAGCAGCATTGGGTTTCGAAAAGTCTTCTTCGGGGATAGAAGACGCGGGGGTACTTGGGGGAATAGGAGAGATGCTACCTGATTCAGATGCTGGAGAAGATATACGCGATACTGAAGAGGACGTGCACCCGGACAAAGAGGGGTTGAATGACCGTGGGATAGGAACCGTCAGGTGGTTTGAGGGAATAGAAAGAGCCGAAGGGCGGGGTGGCGAGAGCATCCAGACACGAATGCCGGGGTTGCCAATGAGCATGCCTGCAATATACGAGAGAGAGGAGAGGTCTGGAGACAGCGGAGACAATTAAAACTAGCGTTGACAGCTGCCATCGATCAGGTACTTACCCCCACTAGCGGAGACACTTCCTCGGAGAGGCACTTGGGGCACAAGACCTTTTTCGATGAGCTCGACCATCTTTTGTACAAGCTCCCATCGCACACCAGAGTGACCACGAAGAAGAGAGTTGGTTCGTACAAGCATAGCGGCACGAGTCCAGGTAGGGGGCATAGTAGTGGAGTATGTAGGATCCGAGAGGGGCATGTCCATTGGAGCTAATTTGAAGTGTTGAGCGTCATACTGTACCCCAGCGAGTGTAATGACATACCGGCGTAAATACCTCCACCACGAGACGCAGACGAGGGGATCAAAACACCAGCATGCTGGTGTTGAAGGAGGGCAGCACCGAGTGAGACAGGGTCGTCTGTACGAGTGTCTGCACTACCACCAAAGCCTGTGGAGACGCCGTAAACGGAGAGACCAGCCTCTACCTTTGATGCGATGACATGGCGAGAGGCGGCGTGGTATGCACGAAGATGTTCATCGTTGGAGAGAAGAAGCGGAGGCGCACAGGGGGCAGCACGGGTACGAGTTGTGGCTGGGGCATGGCGAGCAATGGCTGCGATCTGAGTGAGCGAGAGGTCGCTCCCATTGAGGGTTACCGGCTTTCCAGACCTACAAACCATAAGCGAACGAGACTACTACAAACGATGGGCACGCACAGGTAGTCGTTGAGCTCGTGAACGTCTGCGACGTACTGAGCGATGAGAGAAGTGTTGGACGCCATGTGAGTAGGTGATGATGGTGGGGAGAAGGAGAGTGGAAGAGGAGGGGGTATTTATCTTCGGGAGACTGCAAAGATCCGCCCGTTGTATTGGCTGGCTTAAGGGAATTGAATGAAAAACATAAAAATGACGCAGAGAAAACAACTAAGATTCGAATCTCAAAAATATTATGGTGTTGATCGCTGTGCATCCAAAAAAGGAAATCCTCTATCCCCGGTTAAGCTCCGATGATCTCAGATCCGATCAAAATGAATTACACCACCCCCCGGCAGACGACCCCCCCTTCACCGAGAGTGACCCTCCCTATCTTCTCAGACAAGTGTCGTGGTAAGTAAGTATCAGTCCGGTATCAGTCAGGCATGACCAGTCCTTGGCATGTCAAGTTCTGTGAGTTCTCTGGGAGCGGACCCGGTCACCGATACTACCCGTCCACAGCAAGGAACATATTTCACTCCCATCTACAGCAACAAACCACTGGGAACATCGCAGCCATCTAGCGCAGGATAGAGCGTCGCATGCCTATTGGCTATGCCATCGCATCGCTGTAGATGGCTGAGTCAGGCGGACGCGATTAGAACCTCTTCCAATCTACCAATTGGCCAATGAGACTAAACTTTTCATCAACTCGAACAGCCACCAAGGCACGTTTCGTCTATTATCGGCCACTGACATTCCATATACTTAGACGCCATTCGTTACGTCCGCATATCAGCGTTCATCCTTACGCCGTGCCTTCACACGAATGAATCAGTGGCACGATCGAGTTGTCCAGGCATTTGTATTTGAAGTTGAACAATCTTCGTTCATGAGCACCAGCTCCTGTTTTCAATGAACACGCCATCAGACCCGACTGTTGGTCGTGCGTGTCCGCCAACTCGATCAGCATGCTTCATACACTGCTTTCTCACACAGCATCACTCGCCCCCATTAGCTGCCCGACCCAAAATTCAAAATCAGACCCGAAGCACCATCGAAACTTGTCTGGGCCGCTCCACCAACAGGATCACAACATCGTGGCAAACACCGCATCTCGCCTTCCAGTATCCCGCGAATGACAGGCATTGTACGACATATGTCTGTCTCCTGGTCTACAACGTCCTCGTCGTTTCACCGGAATTGACAGACCCGAAAGCTTGGTGCATGATTACGGTAAGCTTGAAAGGTCAAATGTACGTTATTCATAATTTCTTCACTTTTTTCTTACCATCAACCCTCGCGGGAACTTTTCGTACGAGCAACGAGCAACTCCGTCACGATCGATACCAACTAAATTATAGAATTTTATTCTATTGCTATGCTTTCCGAGAAAAAGATGGAAGACTCTTACAAACTTAGATGCGTGAAGACACCAACCTTGTGGTGGCGAGGGTCGTTCGATGACTGTCAGCGTTAGATCTTTCAACGCCTGTGCGAAGACGGCGTTCCGACCTCAATTTAACTCCCAAGGGCCGTAGCATTGAACCCACCTGTCATCCATTGTCGTGGATTGTGGAAAGGCACGCATGTGTCACGGACAGCGTGTAGAAGTGTAGTCAGTTAATGGTTATACGAGAGCGTGGTTCTGAAAGTGAAACAAGTTCACAGACGTGAGGAGTCGCCACGGAGTTTGAGGTTGTGACAGATCATCGACATCGATCACCACTGGAGGAAATCACGCTGAACGAGATGGCAATTGATGGCAAGCCTGACACCAAGATCCACTTAGTGGCAGCGTTCAACGCCTGTTTCTCGACGAATAAATATATAAATCACGTTGCCCACAGGGCTGATGCTTACAGTTTCATGAAGTGCCAGTCTTGATGGATTCTTCCGACGATTTTCCCTCCTTTTGCTCTCTTGAGCCACTTTCGGCGTTCCATCGATCGACTGATCGTTTAGGTTTATCATGTTCGCCGTGTTATGACAACTACTACACCCTATCAACGCAATCGATGGGCGACTAGACATCGCCACCGCGTTCCAGACCTGAGTTCAAGCTCAAGTCCCTAACACACCCAAGTCCACAGTAGGGTCCATACCCCAGCATGCAACGTCCATAGCCCCAACATACAAAGTCTCTCGCACAGTATCGTACCTCGCATTGCAAACAATTCATACATTGTACCGCCACACACGAGGCCATCACAGCCCTTCGGAACGTCTAATCTCAAACAGCCATCTATGGGCGCTCGATCGACTCGATGACGCGATTCTCCCCAAGAGACCAGAGCTCCACGTTCGGGTGCCTGCTCGACCTCATGGCACTGTCAAAGGCAGGGTCCTAGGCCCTGATCGCTGTGTTTTGAGTTATGAAACAAACCTCATATAGGCGACCACGTTGTTCGTGGGGCTCGGAGGGAAGGAGCACGCGGCGATGGCCTCGAATGCTACTATATACGGACTCCGGATTCGGTATGTTTTGATAACCGTCATCGTTACGATGAGGGCGGAGAGATGTCATAATTTCTTGGCGCGATGAGTTATACAGCATATAGATTGATGGAAGGGAAGAACGGTTTGGACGCCAATGGCGGTTATGACGACGATATATTCTTGGAAGTCGGAATGCAAGATGTTTTCATGGCCGTGATGCTGAGTTGAAGGGGTGCCAGTGAATCATGATGTTGTGTTCTGACACCGGAGGTGTCATATTTCCAAACCGCGGGTTTATTGCACGAGAAGAGGGCCAGTGCGAATGACATAGACATCTAGAATGATTGCGTTAGAATGGGGGGGATGGCTCTCTTCACCACCAACATCTGGCAGGGGACGATGTTCGCCATCCACTTTTGCTCTTGGTCCTCAGAAGATTGTTAGAGCATATGGTGGCCATATGCTCCTTGATACAATCTTCGGGGTGTAGCTGGTGAATAACATAAAGTTGGTGGCTGCTCGCATATCAGCGAAGAACTTACCGTGCGCAAACTTGAACGCCCCTTCGATCAAAGCCGAAGAATTTGGGTCAAATCCAGGTTCCACAAGAAAGATCGTAAATGGAAGAAGATGTCGATATTCATGATCACAACGCCGACGAAGGAGTTCTAGACTACCTCACGACGTTGTAGTGTTCGCTGTGTCGTGCACAACGACGTCAAGCAAAGCGTGGGTGGGGGTTATCATAAATATTCCTGTGGGCCACCAGCGAAGTTCGGAAGTTTCATGTTGTGGGGTTACCAACTCACCGAGGCGGAGCTCCCCAAGAGGAGCGCTGCGATATAGTCGATGCCCGCGAGTAATTAAACGATGACTGCAACGCTCTCGTTTACAACCCATAGCGACCGCGGCTGAGGGACCTGCCAGAAAGCAAGTTGATAACTGTGACTCACTGTGGTGCATCATAAGTCGTTTGAGGCAGCATGGCGATGATGCCGGAGTCGACTCAGGCTTGAGATCGGAAACCAGGACAATGGGCCCATCTAAGTCGCTGGCCTCCCCAGTCACATGATTTGATCGGAGCACAGATGTTATGGCGCAAATCTACCTGAGAGTAAGTAGGTTTGTACCCAAGAATGAAGAGGGGATGGTTTATGGTCCTAATCATATATTGTGCGTTGATGGATGAATGATGGAGGGAAGAACTCGATGTTGTTAGGCAAGGAATCAGATTTATCAAACGTCGTGGTTAACCTTAGTCACCAGTTCCTTCAGCCTGCGCACAAAGGCCCGCAGACCAAGCTACCAGCATCCCAGATCGTCTGTGTTTGTGTGACGCATCGCCATGTCTTGAAGATCGCTGCCATGTGCAGTAAGGCACCGAAGTGGAAAATTGCGTCCGTGATGTCCTGATCATGATAGTGACATAGCCATTTCATGAAAGCTAACCTTTGACATTTCATTCCTGGAGAGGGCTTGAATCCTTTCCTGGACTGACCGCGACCTCGGAGTTCGTAAATGGGCGCGTCCAAATTCTGTGATGAATCCGCAGCGAGGGGTTATATATCCTTATATCGAGAGGATGATTGAACGACGGCATCCATTTCGAAAGGAGGCTCCGAGGGGATGTACATGATGTATGGCACCTACCTTGACATCTTAAACCTGAACCAAGATGTCGGGCTCGATGATGTCGTCGCTCAAGATAGTGGCCCCATTGGAGGACCGAACGGAACGGAACAAGTGAGGAACTGTGATGTCAATCCCTCGGTGATTCACATCAACTCTTTTCTTGACGACGTATAAAGAGTTGCTTACTGGTGCACCGGCAGGGGCTCATTAGGGCTGTCTGGCAAATGTTGTTGGTCGCCGCGCCGCGCGCCTACCGGGCAGTAGTGTGTCTACGCCTGTGAGTGATCGGCAGGATAAACCATGTTTGCGTGCAGCGTCGGTGTCTCGGAGCCAGGACAATCGCTCGTGAGTCGATAACTTGAGACCACGTGTCGGAATTGACGTAGCCAGAAGGTACTGGCGAGCGGGACGGGTGGCGGCCATAAGAGAGTGGCGACACGTTTATCATGGTCTAGGTTGATCTAGTTCTCTGATACGTGAATTCTGATACAGGGACTCCGTAGGAGGGTCCCGGTTCTACATAATAAGACACCTCCAGCGTCCACCGGGCAGTTGAGGATGGAAAACTGCTGGACTGTCGCGTGGGAGTAAAACGCTACGTCCCAGGAACCGCAGCCCTGATATCGCGCAACCCCTGTCTACTGTGGCAAAAACGAGTCAATAACCAAATCATTGACAGTTGCTCCCGAGACCAAAATTGTAGCGTGTAACCTACCCCTTTCATCCGTTTCCTTTCTATAGTATGCTTATCCCTGATCGACCTTGCTTTGTCAGTGGGAAGTGTTCCATGTTTCCCATGGACTGCGATAGACCGCAGTCTCCGATAATCGTCAACGACCATCTTTCTCACCAACAGTGACCCCGCGAACAGCCCCCGTCTGTGGCGTGAATGCGTTGTCAATCTTCAACAAGCACGGAAGAGTACACCCACGCTCCGAGGGCAAGAGTCGGTTTCCGCACCGTGCCAGGGGACGGAGAATGCTAAGCGGCGCTACATGGGTTTGTTGGAACCATACGGATCGAGCGGGACATCCTTAACGACTGAGCACACGTAGCGGAAATTCGATGGCCTGAGAATGCCATTCGATGCCGAGGGTGATCTCCTCCTCGGTACCACATTCTCGGGGGGCAAGGAAATCCTTTCGAAATATTAATATGCCCCATGCACCCTCAATACCAGGCTCGATTTTATTACTCACAGTGATGTGGCGCATCGCCCGACCCTTTTCGCGTGTGGAGAGCGCAGTCCCAAGGAGCCATGCCGAACAGTAAAGTCAATGCGTGTGATTCGGTTCACAACAGATCCCCGAGACCCATATGCACTAATCTATCGAGGTGGTCACGGGCCGACGAGGCGAGTAATTGTCGTTGAGAACCACGAGGGATAAGCTTGTCGAATCCATGCTCTCCACGAATGAGACAGATGTGTAGTCCGGAAGAAAAAAAAGCCGATATCTCTCGCGGGTGTTCCGACGGGGAACCATGTTCAATTATTCCAGGGGGTCGATTGAATTGCATTAGAGGGTTGAGCTGGCTGCTGAACTAATACAGAAGAATCGTCGTTCACACCTCGAAGGCAGAACAGGGTAAGTGGACCTCAACTTTCTGGAAATGACCAAACGAAACTCACCCAGGTGAGATGATGACAACGTTAATAAACCGATAGACCCCGTTCACTGCCAGGTCTTAACGAGAGGATTTGTTCAGAGGCGCGAAAAATGAGTGCATGCGCAGATGGCGAAAGAAACTCATGATCAGCAGGGAGGTGACTTACCCTGGTCTGATCGTTTTTAAGCCTTGCGGAAGTCTTGTCGCGTTAAGTGGTGTGCTACCTTAAGCAAGACTTGTTACGCCAGGAAAAGAGATTCCTTGTCCGAATGTTAAGTATTAGCTTGATGTGCCGAGTGAAAGCGGACAACTTCGGTTTATTTAGTCGGGTGAGGATAGGGATAGCAACCATAGTGTCAGCGTCGTCACTGCAATGAATAATCAACAGCTTTGACGAGGGACCTGAGACCACCTACCATCCCAGTCAAAGTCGAATAGAGGTGCGGCACAATAGTTGCCCAGGGGCTGGGATCGCGGACCTCCAAGCTCATGGACAATTGTAGACTTGTGGTAGTACCTCGTCGAAAGGAACACCTGGCGAGATGCATGCATCAGCCGAGAAAGAGAAGTCCGGTTGCGGGGAGGCATGAGAATGGGCCAGCCAAGGCTACTAGGGCCGACGCAAACGTTCACGGGCTCGATGGGTCTATGGCATCAAAAGCTAATACAGGAAGTTGCAAGTAATCCCGGGCTGTCGGAATTTTTCAGGCTCGTAGTGAGTGATCGCACTTACGGAGGTGATAGGAGATTCCTTCCGGGGCGAAGAAACTCTGTTTATGCGATGCTTGCAACTCCCACCACGAGAAATGAACTTGTTAAGTATTCAAATACAGAACTGATAGGCAGTTGATAAGGTGAGAGGTCCTTTATTTGTACATGTGTATGAGGGTATCTATGAGCACTACACCTCGGCGAGCCAAACTTATTGACTCCGATTACCTTTACTTAGGCTATCTAGTGTACGACGCTTCCCATGTAAACCGCGAACCAGTCGGGTTTATACTCAGCTGCGCTGGCGCAAGTACCTTCCAGATCCGACTCTTCTAGAAGCCAGTCCTCACCACGGACAAACATGTCCCTATCTGGAAATACTTCCAAGATTTCCGCCTGGAAGCCCTCAGTTTCGAGTGTATACGTCCGGCGCAGCTCACGCTTCCCCCGCACGGACAAAGTCTCAACGTTGAGGAGACTAAACCGAGGACTACGACGAAGTTGGCGGAATGTTTGTCCAATCGGGTACTTTTCGTCAAGAAAAATGCGCTCGCTCTCAGGCGAGGTGATGGTGACCAACGATGTAGCAATGCAGACAACGCGACCAGTGCACACAAGGTGAACTTGCCGAGATTGAGTAATCGGATTTTCAGGTGATGCAGGGAACAACCGGGAGGAGGGGTTCGCATATATGCATTCGACGCCGATTGGTCGTGCAAAGAAGGTACTATCCAAAGGGCGTCAGCGGAGAAACAGCGGCTAAGTCGGTCCCATACCTCAGCAGACGTTGCAGATCACCTTGAGCAGCCAGCATGATGCGTTCAAGACCGGTGGTATCATCAGGGATACACGTAAGCTTTTTTTGAACACGTTAGAGGATCTCACGATGAACACAACGCTAACAAAAGAGATACCTTGACGCTTGTGGACGCAGAGTTGTAAGAGTCTTGGGATAGCATTTGAGCCGATTCCGAGGAATATCAAAGGGACTGTTGAAGTCTTGTGTTAGGAGCGGTGTGGCGAAGTATTCGTATCACTCCTGGCTTTTATCCCGCGGAATCATGGAGGAGTGACTAAGAACTAGGCCGGTTGTTCCGACCGGTATCAGTTCTCGCACGCAGGTTTGAAGATACTGCCCACAAGCGAGGGTTTCGCTCGGACCTCGAGTTCACATACACATCGAAAAGATGTGGATAAGCAACCTAAGAAGCGTATGCCTTATCTAAAAATGATAAACGTATGGCTCCCTCGAGATATTTTGGGCGTCGCGTTCGCTAAAAAGTACCTGAACATTCTTCAACTCCTTCGTTGGGCGGTCGCACGCTCGTCGTGAGAGGAATTTCGCTAATCGTTTCGATGTGACCAATGATGCTTGACACCAGCAGCATGAGACACAAAAGCTCCATGTACAAAAGCGAATTTGGTTACTTGGCGTGTTCTCGACGACCGAGATTCCAGCAGCCAATAACCACAAGAATTTCCCACTAATTCACTTGGCGACTGGGCTAGAAAAATTAAACTCTGAATCGGACAAAAGTATAGTAGTAAGTGCGCACCAAACACGCACTGAAGGTTCCCGGGAAAGAGTTCTGGGACATGAAGGTGGCAGCCACCTAGGTGTAACCTCGAAATGCTTATGCGGAGTCCTCGTTGATGAGCTGAGTCGATGAACGAATCTGGGACTAGATAGTCCTCCCACATGGCCCCACACATTGGGACCAATCAACTCTGAAGGTCTCAGAGGGAGCCTGGGAGGAATATAGAGCATTGGCTCAGAGAGAAAGGCTCCAGACTGGGCTTGACGAGCAGGCCAGTGAACGTGGTGGTTTGAGCTTGAGGGATATGAATGTACAACGATGATTTCTTAGAAATAATATTTTCTTACAAAAAATAAAATAAAATAAAC
>JBBPJZ010000797.1:0-13444 GCA_038089015.1 Chalciporus aff. trinitensis | reverse complement strand
GTGTCAACAAAAGTATGGTAGTGCAGCGGTCTGGAAAGCTTGCTGTAATGTATTTGACTATCTAAATCTCGCTGCTGTAAGTGTCCCTACCTATCCTCTGCCTACTGCTACGATGACCCTATCGACCCACATGCAGATAATTGACGGGGAAACCCTTTGTGTCCATGGTGGACTCTCACCAGATATACGTACACTAGATCAGATACGCGTATTGTCGCGTGCGCAAGAAATCCCACATGAGGGTGCCTTTTGTGGTCCGTCCATTCATACCCCCCGTCACCTCATGTGTTCACCAGACTACTCCTTATCATTCACATCGTAGATCTCATGTGGTCAGACCCAGAGGATATCGACACATGGGCTGTCAGTCCCCGTGGTGCAGGCTGGCTATTTGGAGAGAGCGTTACACGGGAGGTCCGTCTATCCACCCACCCTTTCTTTCTTCTGTGTCACTCCAACACTCATCTGCCACGATGCTAGTTCAATCATACGAATGACCTGACCCTCATCGCACGTGCCCACCAGCTCGTTCAAGAAGGTTACAAATACATGTTCGACGAAGCGCTCGTCACCGTATGGAGTGCACCCAATTACTGTTATCGATGTGGGAACATGGCGAGTATTTTGACGATTAGAGGGCGGGGGAATGGGGATGGTGGGCTAAGGACCGAGTCCAAAGCGGACGAGAGTGAGAGTGAGCAGGCTGGTGTGGATGTGGATGTGAATGGAGGCGCTGTTGGGCGGTATTTTACGGTGTTTGGGGCAGCGGAGGAGAATGAGCGAGATAAGGGGATGCAGACGAGGAAGTTGGTGAGTGTGAATGCGTCATGGCGTTTGCGGTTCTCACATCCTAGGGTTGTTGCTGATTGCATTTTGTTTTCAGGGTACCATGCAATATTTTGTATAATAGACACCTCGGTATTTTGATTGATTGGTGACTGCAGGAGATCAATCACATGTGGCCCCCGGGTAGGCCAGAATGCAGGAAAGTTCGAATCTCCAGTGGGGCCAACGGTGCGTACTCTTTCGCTTTGAACATTCCAGCGTGGTTTCCAGATTTGATCAGCTCGAGTAATGCGAATCCCTGGATGACGCCACGTTTCGACTAGCAACTCTCACAAGCTAGGATCGCTGAGCGTATAGCATTGGCTAATGGATATGTGAGACGTTGAAGGACATTTTTTCAAGCTCGAGAAACGTGCCTTTCAACGACTCGGTCACCCAGGTATTATTCCCATCACTGATGCAAGAAAACTCGACCCCGTCGTCATGGGCCCCATGGCATGCCGATCAAGAAGAGGAAGCAAATTGGAGACCGTATGTTGCATGGCTAGGGAGGTTGTTGTGCTGATCGTCATCCATGGTGTTGGCGACTGGATGAAGCAGTGATCACTTGATCGATGGTAAGCGGCCGAAGTGTATATTCATGTTCTAGTTACTGTCAGGCAACAGGATTCAGATAAATAGCTAGAGAACAATCCAACTTCCTAATACCTCGCTATTCCTCTCTCTCTCTCTTTCATGGACAGCCGCATGGTTCCCGAGGAAAATGGCACTTGAATCGAGTTCATCGACCACCGCGGCTGCCACTTCGGTCGTCTGGAAGGAATCCGGATCGAATACTACCAACGACTCGATTTTGCTGAACCCCATATTCCTAGGATAGATCAAGCATTCATCTAGGGGGTAGAAAAACAAGAAGGTCCATTAAAGAAGAAGTGGATCGCGACGGAAGGATGTTGGTGACGCTGTTGTAGCCTGACAGGGAGTATAAGCCATTGGCATTTTACTTCCCGAGTCGTTTTCCTTGCTATGAGCGTGGGGCGGAAGGATTTACACAGACAACGGAACACATGTGAATCCGAGTCGTAGTAGTCACACCCCTGTAGCCTGAGTTTCCTGCTCCATTACGCTGACATGCAAGTTGTTGCGACGATCAACTGACAGAGTAACCACTGCCACTCCTTCGCTAGTTTCATATGGCTGAAACATGCACACACACGTCATGTCGTTCCGATGTTTCATGCTGGAAAGTGGGTCGCCTCCGCCTCAGTACGAGTGCAGTGACCCGAGAGTGATTATTACCTGCAGTTTAGTATCAATAGCTTGTACATACCTCTTACCCTTGGGCTGATTTTTTGAACTCGAAGTTACTGCTAGTAGTCCAAAATAAAGACGACAGGGCTGATCCCGTTAGAGTCGTCAGTTGAGTGCTTCATATATGACGTCGGCAATCTCGGGTTTATTTATTGCGGCATCAGTCCACGTAGTGAAATTTCGAGCTCATGCCTCTTCCATCCTCATTCTGGTCCAACCTCTTCACAGTTCTCCTTGCACTCCTCGCCATCTACATCACCAGTATGGTTCTCGGGTTTGGTAGCAAGAAGTGGGATCCAAAGGGAAAGGTGAGCCTGACAAGACGTTGTCTGGACCGCATCAAAATCGAGGCATTGTCTCGCTCCGACTTGCTTCCGACTCTCTACTGAACTTTTGGGCGCGATTTTTTTCTGTTTTACGCTGTCCAAGCGCGCTCTTGACCTCGGGAGGCTATGAATGACGGCTGACACTCTCAACTGCAGCACGTGTACATCACAGGCGGCAGTCAAGGTCTTGGACTCGCACTCGCAAAAATTGTGGCCAAGAGAGGCGCCAACATCTCTATTGTCGCACGGACGCAGAGTAAACTAGATGACGCTCTCAAAGAGCTCGAGGCACGTCCCATTTTATAATTTTAGTTCGTTCATACACTGACTTCCCCGATCAACCACATTCCACGTGTTGTCCAGTCCCACCGAGTATCGCCAGACCAATCCTTCCAAGCGTTCTCCTTCTCTCTTGCATCCCCATCTGCGTCCGCTGAAGCTCTGGCAGCCGCAACGGCGGGTCACAATGGCCAATTCCCTGATGCTGTCTTCTGCTGTGCTGGAGCGGCACGTCCCATGTTCTTTGTGGAAATGGAGGAGACTCAGGTTGAGAATGGAATGAGAGATGGCTACTGGGTGCAGGCATGGACTGCATGGGTGAGTTGCGCTTTCATAGCTTGTATAGGACTGTCTATCCATGGTGTCCCTATCGCTCCATGGAACTCTGTTGCTGACGAGCGCGTGACGTTGTAGGCAGCCGCCAAAGAGATGGCCAAGATTGGGAAGAAGGGCAAGATCGTCCTTGTGTCATCGACGCTCGGCTTCATGTCCTTCGTGGGCTATGCTTCGTACTCTCCCGCGAAGCACGCATTGAGGGGTACGTCCCCTCCTCTTCCCAAGTGCGTTATTGAACCAACACGTTCCCCAAACTACAGGCCTCGCAGAAGCCCTCCGCTCTGAGCTTATCCTCTACGGCATCACCACCCACATCTTCTTCCCTCCTACAATGTACACCCCTGGTTTCGACGAGGAAAACAAAACCAAGCCTGCCATCACCCGCAAGATTGAGTCTACAGACGAAGGCTTGACCGCCGAACAAGCCGCAGCAGGAATGTTCAAAGGCGTCGAGAATGGTGATTTCCACATTACGGCGGATCTGATCACGTCGTTGTTCAAAGCATCGACGAGGGGGAGTGCACCAAGGAATAACTGGTTTGTGGACACCGTGTTGGACTTCATTGCTTTGGTGGGTGTTATTCCTTCTCTTTTTGAGTTCTTTAGCGCTTGAACGGGATGACTGATTGATATGGGTTTTCCCCAGATCGGAGTCCCGATCTGGCGCAGTTCGGTTGATGGTCAGATACGTGCTTATAGAGCGGAACACACCACATACTTGCAGCAGAAAGGATTCTTTGGTGATGCTGCACCCAGTTCGTCGTGATGGCCCTTCGGAGTCCGGTGACTCGCGCCAACATGTCGTTTCCTAACTTCCCTTCCTTTATCTTTCGTCTATTGTTTTGTGACTCTGCTGTTCGTCCAGGTCTGCTTCCCTCGTAATATACGTTATACCCTCGTTTTATTCAGATGTCTTGGTTCGAGCTATGGTCAGCGTGGCTGTGTCAGCTTGCTTAGGGGCTCCATACTCCAAAGACGGCGACACCCCTAACTTTGCTCGCCTAGAAGTCTGCGACCGGACTCACTCGGAGCAGACACACTCGCACGAATTACCCTTCGCTCGTCCTCCCCGACAGAACCTCGCTCCACTGTATCCCTGCTCTGTACTAAACGGATCCTACACAAACCCAGAATGCCCCGCGGGGGAGGGGCTGGATAAGGTCCTTCCAGCCGTCCTTAGGTGGCTAAATATTGCATACGGTTGCCGTCTCCAGCGGGATGCCGCTTTGAAGCTGAACTGCCCAACCCTTTACACAGCCTACCTTACTCTCAAGTGCAGTCTGCTGCATAGCCTCCGAGCATGAACACCAGCCAGGCGGTCAATTCTGCCCGAACCTTGGTACTACCGCGTCAACATGTTTTAAAACACGACATATTATTACTCCTTCGGACCCTTCATATAGGGAACGTCTTGAAGCGCTGCTTATTACACGTACTGCTAGCACGACCGTGACTGTGGTAGTAGGTTTGTGGCGCCCGTTCCATGGCTGGATGGAACCTGGTCACAGCCCATGATGAAGGCCATATCAGGGTCGTTGATCATCCCAAAAGCCGTGAGTTATCGCCAACCTTACCTTAAATGTCCTGAGAATCAATTAAGGCAGCTTGGGAAGGCAGTGTGTGCCTAACTCCGACTCGCATTCATCGGAATGTAAGTGGCCAGGTACTTTGTAACACATGTTTCCTTCTCTTCTGATCTCCGCTTCCATCGAGGAGTCGATCACTCAGGCTATTAACTCTGAGTTTATCGGTTCCCCAACAAGGAATCAGACATCACGATTTGTGAGTGGGTCAAGGACTCAAGGGTAACATGACGCAACTCCACGTTCCTGGATAGCGTCGCTTGATCCGGTGTTGATTAAACGTGTACTCCTTGTCCCACAGCTTTTCATCCCGTTCATCATTACACACGTAAGTAAGCCTCCAAGCCACGGCTTGCTCTGCCCGATGGTGATGCGCATCAACGCCAATTGGGAAAGTTGGTGGTTTCTGAGTCCTGACTTTGCGCCGTCAGAACCCATCTATGGGCGCTAGCCTGTTCTAGACCCGGAGTCTCAGGCTACTCGGTGGGATATAAAGCGGCTGGAGCGAAGAGTATGAGACATCAAACAAATCCCCCTCAGTTCACTTTAAGTTACAATCTATCCTCGACTATCCTACTCGATCATGTTCTTTTTCAAGGCTGCACTCTTCCTCGCTTTCTTGGTCGTCTTTGCTTTGGCACAGTCGACGCAGCTCACATACCCTGCGCCTGATTGTGTTCTGACCGCTGGCAGCGAGATCACAGTCCAAGTCGGTATGGGGGTGAGGACACGCATTTTCCAATTTCACGTTCATAATCGAAACTCAGTGGTCATTGTAGGGTTATCCTGAAAATATCGACGTCGTCGCAATGGTCATCGGTCTTGCACCCTGCTATGGTGGTCAGTGCTACCCCGCGAGCAGCTTCATGGGTAGCATCCTCTATCAAGGACCCTACAACCCGATCCCTGGCATGTACTTTGAGAACTTCACCGTCACTGTTCCATCGGACTTTGGTCCTGGACCTGCTTCTTTGAACGTCATCAATTTCTTCATGGTTGGCGTGAGTAGTCTTGTTTGCATTGTGGTCGTGATTGGGAATGTGAGCTGACGGGAATGAGTAAAGGAATCTTTTGTGCCCGTTGTCGATTACTTGAGCGAGAACGTGACCGTCGTCGCTGCCCAGTGAAGGGGTTAGAGAGCGGGTTAGCGTCATGTCTTGAATCTTGGACTTTGAATTGGACCATGGACCTTGACATTTGAATACCGGACAGTAAGCCTAACACGATGATTGTATGTTGGATTCATATTTAGTTATTACATTATTGTGTACGAGCGTGATCCATGATGGTCGCAAGTTGATGTTCAAAGTTGTCAATGCTAGTTAGTAATAGTGCACCGAATTTGTCTTTCTTGGAGTTACACCTACTGCCTGTATGATATCACATATTCGCACTGAGTATACTGGCTAGATTATCGGAATATCCCTGTTGTATGCTGGGTGGAAGAAATGACTCGGAAAAGGAGACAGACTGTGGCTAAGGTAAACAGAATCGGGTTAACTGACGACACCATCGTCACCTTGGGCGTGGGTCTGAGTGAAGAGGTGTCTTGTTTGCCACAGCGGTTATGACACGCTCAAGCCAATCAGCCTGATAACAAGCATGGAGTGTTAGAGGATTACAGCCCAAGTCGAGACCAAAATACGAAGCGTTCTAACCGTTGAATTTGGTTCTGTCAATCCGACCCCCAAAACTAAAACACATGACGCGTCAAACAGCAGTGACGGCAACTTGAGGTTCATATATTCGGTACTCAGCGCGTTCGCTTCCTACGACAGACCATCAGTCTACGATCTAAACTCCGCTAGGTCGCTAATCTACATTCTAGGAGTGCCTCGTGCCTCGGCTAACCTAGAATCACATCCGTGGACCTACCGTCTGAACAGACATACTCGACCTTGCCCGAGGTGTCACCGCTGCTGCTCGCTATCAGTGCCACCTGTCAACTCTGTGCCACGATCCAACCAAATAAATAGCAGTCTTCCTAAGGCTTCTCCCAACTCTAACCAACCTTCAAATGGATCAACACACGTGGCAGCAAAGGTATGACAAGCAGCTCAGAGAAGTTCGTTCTTTTCTCGTCTCTCTATCACCCATCTTTATGACTGTTTCCGTGCAGTGGAACGAGTACCGCTATCCCTCACGCGTTCCAATGGTTCAACTTCCCAATGAATACCGTGTCACGCCATCCAATCCAAGTCCCCCATTGCTCCATTTTGGGATTCCCATCACAGTGAAGACCATCCGCAGATTCGCAAAGTGGAATGGCTATGATAAGTACATTGTCACCTGGCCAAGACTCTCTATGCAGCAGCTCGTCGACATTATTGCATTCGTATCGCAGGGTATCAATCGTGAAATTACCCTAGCTCACCCGTTCGGCCTTACTAGCAATTGTGAGGCCATCCTCGCGCTTTATACTAATTTTTCGATGGAGGAGGCCAAGAAGAAGCTCAGTGAAGGCGAAGGCGAAGGCGAAAAGAAATTGGTGGAACAGGTGAAAGAATTGTTTGATTTGGAAGACAATGCGACTCCGAAATGGTATTTCGACATCAATGACCCTTGCAAGCCAGCTATCGACACGCCTTTCGAGGATTGGAAAAAAATGAATAGGCAAGTCCCTTGGCATTTACTCTGTCGTTTCGCAATCTGACTCATATTCAGAGACAACATATCTGACGAGGCTTAGGGCTACAACAGTTTTTCTTTTGTCTGTCTCCGTTTTGTACTTGTACTAGGAAGGGTGTTTTCGAAATTTGACGTGCTCGGGAAAGGTGAATCACTGAATCATGAAGTGTTGCATCGCATTATCTTGATAGTACGTATGGCACTGCGTTCGTAGGAGGACAAGGGAATAATGCACTTGCTTCTTGATCGCTGGATAATAGGTGATGGTGCGGAACCTGGCAAGCGCCGGGTTATCCCGAGAAAGGCTCGCGGTTATTCCACTTCACATTTCAAGGGATGTCATGTATTAGTGAACGGAGGTTTGTGAAAGCAGTTAACGGTTGCAGAAGCGTGCGTGTTGGTGAGGTGATTGTCTGAGTCTTCAGAATCCAGCAAGGTAATACCCTGTATCCTGCTGAGGCCGGAAACCAGATGTATAGTTTGGTCGCACGATGGTACTAGGCTTGCCCATGGCGCTGGGAATCATTTGCAGTGGAGAGATTCTAGCACTGGCAAGGTAATTGACGAGCAGATTGCTTGTTCAGAAAGATGGGTGGACGATCTCTCTGTTTCTCCTGATGGTTAGCAGGTGGCTTGCAACCAAAGGTGGAGGTAGAAACCCTTGTTTTTGGGACATATCATCGTGTAACCTGGTTGCCAAGACACTCGACCTTGGGGAAATGATAATGCAGATTGCGTTCTCTCGGACAGGAGGGCTAGTTGCATGTGGGATGCGTGACAGGAGAGTCTTGGTCTGGCAGGTGCCTTGGTGGGATAGTCAGGATGACAATCAGTTCGAACAGGTACTTGTCATGTTTTCATGTCTAATCTCGTGATTCAGCTTGAGCATTGCAGGCCATCCATCTCCTCAACGTGCGTTTACCGTCAGTCACCCTGTGCCTGCACTTATACTTGATATGCCGTATGTATAGCAATCCGCAGTAGTCTCACCTGCTGATCCATCAGATGCACACGAAGTTTACATCCATTTTTAACGGCCTGTAGATATGCCCTGCTGCATCGCGTGTGTCCCTCCCCCCTCGCAACCGTCCCAGAAAACATCCACCCGAACAGCCTTCCCGCCCGCAAGAATCCCTCCTTTTGAAGTGGTGGAATAGATTTCCTCGCCTTGTACTCACTCGCCTGCACACAATTTATCCAGGATGGGGACTGCCGGTAATCCATCCCTCTGTTCTCCACCACATACACTCAAAAGTCCTTCTGTCATCATGATAGCGTATATACGTCGCATCGAGGTCTTCCGTGGAAATTAAGAGCAGCCCACGCACGGTTCCTGAACAAGAACCCAGCATTCCCGAGGATCTCCCTCCGATTCGAGTTGCCATCGAATCGCTTTCCGGAGAGAGCAATGAAGACAACATGGGTAATACACCAGAGGATGTGTTGGTGATTAGTGGCCTTGGATGTTGCGGACTCGTTTCGGGTCGTCGACAACCAAGAGCGACTGCAGCATGTTCACAACGAGGCCCTGCCATTGCACCGTCGGCCTCTTCCCCTCAGCGTCCCTCCGGTAGTGCTGCTGTAGTCCCATCCCCAAGTCCTGCACCATTGGATATCCTAGAGATGTCTGCTGTTGTACACTCTTCTGATACCCCCTAATATTTGGTTTTCGAGCGCGCTTTTAGGTTGACAAATCGTGCTATGGTGTTTCCTAATGTCATCTGTGAATCATTCGAAGTTGATCAGGGTTGCGAAACTTTGAAACAGGGTAGGGCTATTAGCAGGTCTTCCCGCTAAGCACACCAAAGGACGTTAACCCTACTGGGGTCACGGTCACAAACATACTCAGTCTTCACCGTCCCTATAGAAATAATATTATGGGTTCAAGAATGAAGCCTGAACACTGACATCTGCAGACCATCAATGACTACTTCAGTCGGTGTTGAGAGCGAGACACTATCCGAGTTGGCACGGCTGGAATCATGCATCGGAACCGTCCTCTTACTCTGATTGATTCCGGTAAACCAATAGTGTCAGCCGAACTTCACCTCTAGTAGTTCACCTTCCCCAGTTTCAATGTGCAGGACACAGGCTCTACGTGAGCGGAGTGGAGACATCTATGTAAAGCACCTTGATCCAATCGAAGAGCATCAGGATACGGCGAGGGTACAGGAACGCCCGGAGGACCTTGATATTCACTACAGTCCCGTTTATTCAAGTCCCATTGTCCGAAAAACGACGAACATGCGAATTACCCGGTCAAACGACAGTGACGTTCAAGTTCAAATACTCCGTGTTCGGTTCATACTCTGCCTATGGTCATCCAAATCTCATCAGTTCACAATCCCAAACAACCGACACTCGAAAACTCACTCCAACCGCATACAAGTTCAGGACCGCCAAGGACGCAGGACCCGCCGGGAAACTTGCAGGGATCGTCACAGTGAAGTTCTGGTAATAGTTGTAGTATGTGAAGCTGTACCCAGTTGGGTTGTACGGTCCATCGTAGAGAATAGAACCCAACCCGAGAGAGGCAGAGGCGCAATAGCCATTGTAGCATTCGGAGAGACCGATGACCAATACGAGATTTTCGATGTTGTCAACGTAGTCCTGTTAAAATGACTGAGTGAGTAGCGAAATACGACGAGACCCATGAGGACTTACCTGCATGCCGATTTGGACAGTGATGTTGCTGCCAGGGGTTACAGAACTATTAGCAGTGGGGAGATTGATCGATGTCAACTGCAATTGAGCCAACGCTGAGCTGGCCAAGGCAGCAAGAGACATTGCAGTTTTCACGAAGTACATTATGTGTGCGGAGTCAGGGATATGATGCGCTCAGAGAGAACAAGAGGTGATTGTGCGATAATACTCTTTGTGCGTACTCATCGCTTTATATACCTGGGGAAAGGGCTTACTCGTACAACGTGCTCCATGTACAGCCTTACTGAGCTGGAATTTGTAGAAGATCGCACCATTTCAGCACGCCATTTGCAGTTTGTCAGGGAGTACTTCATCGGACAAAGCAGACCGTGGAGTGACCGGGATGCGGATCATATCACCCATCATGGAAGATGTTTGATCAGGACTGCTCTCGGTCCTGGGTCAGAGCCGAGCATCCTGATTGCGACCGCGGCGGCGAGTCGGACCGCATGTAAACACTGTGTGGCTATACGCGAAGGAAGCGCGCACGTGGGTCTACCTCTGCATTATGTTCCGAAGAAGCAGAAATGATGAAAATGACGGTGCTGAACTCGCTAAAACCGATGGGGAGGATATTCAAACACCTAACAAGTTGCCAATACCCTGGTGTGCTGGGATGCATGGTCAAAAAGCTGAGAGTTTGACTGCGAGTCCAAGGGCACACAGTGCAGTCATATTTTGGCTTACCAAGGATGCTTGCTAGAGTCGCTCGTGAACAGAGCCTTCAGGATGGTATGTTCTTGAGGTTTGAATCATGTATTCATCCAAAAATATTCGTTCTTTGTGCTCAGCGCGGCGAGTCCCTGCTGTGCGCTTGCCCTAGAGTTTCACAGTCAGCGAGTATCATGACGGTATCTTAAAGAAGGGTCTATCTGGGTCACAAGAAGACCGAAGTTGCGAGGATCTTCCGAGTCCGTTTGGTTCATCTGTAGTTGTAGGGACTTGAAGGACTGGGGATGATGCTAACCTTGTGGAAGACTCTAGGCGCTAGAAATCTGTTCAATAGAAGTATCAACTTGGCCTTGCGCGGCAATTCCGAGTCTGGGTGATGTGAACTTTGCAGATGACATTTTGTTTCCCACACATATCTCCACCAAACAGTCTCTGCCGTGATAGCAGACTGCAGTCCGTCTTACACTATGTTCCGCAGGCAGGCAGTCAATATCAAACCACTTTTTATTTTTCGAGCCAAAATCCCTACTCATGACCACCCCAGCTTTGTAGTTCTCGAACAATTTGTCTCACTTCGGCGGATGGAGTCTGGCTGATTCACCTCCGAGTCGGAGGTCCAGAAGAACTTGAATGTAGCCGTGATTGAACCTGGACCAACGAGGAAATTCTTGCTAGACCTCCCAGAAAAGGTGCGCTTCATTCCCGAGACCCTCCAACTTTTGCACCACACTCCTTGCTTGATGGGTAAACGACTATTTCTCGACGTAGCTATCGATGTACCCTAAACCACACCGACATAGGTGCTTCTCAAGTCTGGCTTGATACAGTGGCTGCGGCACAGTCAGACCGATTGCCTTCATATCGTTCTATTGGTCAGCGAGTACATATGCATATGTGACACTGGAGGATTACAGCATGAGTCGAGACAAAAGTGTTCTACCTTGAATCCGGTTCTATCGATCTGATCCCCAAAACTAATATAGGCGACCCCGTCAAACGACAGTGACGTTGAGGTTCAAATATTCAGTACTGGGCGCGTTCGCTTCCTACGACAGACCAAACACCATAAGTCTACAATCCAAACTCGGCTGGGTCGCTACTCACTCCAACCAAGTATGAGTTGAGAATGGTCAAAGACGCAAGACCGGTTGGGAAGCTTTCTGGGATGGTCACGTTGAAGTCCTGGTAGTAATTGTAGTACGTGTAGGTATATTTGTCCGGGTTGAACGGTCCCTGATAGAGAACGTTTCCCATTTCACTGGAAGCCGGGTAGCAAACGTTCTCGTAGCAGTTCTGGAGACCGATTACCAGCACTAAGAGATCGAGCCCTTGAGAGTAGTCCTGAAAGATTCAGTTGGTATGCGTAATACGACGAGAACCTTGAGAACTTACACCCAAGCCAATTTCTACAGTGATATTGGTACCGGGAGTGAGAGTACTGTTGGCGGCAGGGAAATTAATAGAGGTCAACTGCAGCTGAGCTAATGCACAGCCGGTCAAGGCCGCGAGAGCCAGTGCACCTGTGATTGGGGGCATGAACATCTGGAAGGCTTGGCGAGAACAAGGGAAGTTGTTGGGAGATCGTTCTTTCAAACTGCCACCATTTTATATCAAGAGGAAAGGAAATTCCTCGAGGGGTGAAATGCACATGATGCGCAGTATTACTCACTTCAGACATGCGGAAGCCCGGACGGCTGATAGATACACCAGAGAGTTACCAATCGTGGTTGTCAATGTGCCATCGTCAGGCAAAGGTGGGCGTTGTGCGCATCAGCCACTATTATAAGATGACTTTGATCCAGACTGTCTCCAGATTCTATCCACATGGGTAAGACTGCGCGAACAGATGTGGAGTGTCCGCGTGTGATATCCCTGACGGGCAGGGGTACCCGCTATGGATTGTTTTCCGGGAGAGAGTAGTATGGTGATGACACCTGAAGACGGAGTTGCGACTGGGAGGGCAAAAGAATATCTGCTACCACCTTGAAACGTCAGGGGGAGTAATTTGGAAGTGAGACGCATATTGAGTTTGACGAGCAGAGAAAGTGCAAGAGTTAGATTTGTGCTACAAGTCCGACGACAAGAAAACTGGGTTCTGGCGCACCGGGGATAACAGTACAACGCCTTCCCTGTGCCACATTGTCCATCTTGATGGTGGCTTGATCGTAGTGATCGTAACTTGCAAGGAAGGTTCCCCAATATGGCGAGGGACTGATCAAGATGCGTTACTGTGAGCAGCTACGTACATGTTTCCACCTGCTTCAATATTGTAGAACGAAGAATGATGCACTGACTCCGACTCGGTGATGCGGAACTTTGTCGTGCGATTTCATTTCCCACGCGTCTTTGCATTGAATGATCTCGTGTCACGAACACACTGGCAGCACCACTCAAGTAGGAACCCTACCCAGGTCCGGAGAGGGCACAGGATCACAGAGACGGCGATTCTGACCTCTTATACTTTGAAACCACGTGTAGGTCTTGGATTACCGGATTGAACTCAAATTCTCGTTCGGTCTGTACTACGATCCCCTGCTGGTTAATATTAATGTGAATGCTGATGGCGACACAGTCACGTTTGGACCCTGCTCATGATGACGCAAATCCTCGTTGCTAACGCACGTAAGTGAACTGGGCTCACGTTGACTGTTCTATTGGGGTGCAACATCCCAATACTGATGCCAGTGATACCTGCGACTGCAAGCCATGCCGTGGTGGACACGTGTGCTATGGCGTGACTCTAATCTATCTAATACGTTAGCCGAACCTAAACCGAAGAGGTAGATTGAATGGCACTCGAAAACTGATGATCCCTTCAAA
>JBBPJZ010000796.1:0-13455 GCA_038089015.1 Chalciporus aff. trinitensis | reverse complement strand
AGTAATACGATGTCGATCGAAGGTGTTCGTACGTGGAGAAGGTCGTGCAGGTAGCCATTAATCGTCGACTGCTCCGCAGGCAGCGTTCCATATATTAATAACTAGATATTCCTGTACGAACTGTCCGACCACATCTGGGAAAGCACTGGGTATGTATCTTGTTAACGACGATGGAATATATAGTTGTATATTTGGTTGGACTTTTTCCGAAGTCTTCGGACATTGCCGAATCTTTACGAGACAGGCAAGCCGACTCCATTCGTTTGGACCTCAAACTCAACGACGTGATTGATGAGCATGCGCGGATTGCTCATCATCGTGTGTCCAACTCCCCACGAGGGTCGTCAACTCGTGCTTCGTCACGGGAGGAAGGAAAGAGTGGACCATCTATTTCAGGAATATTCAGCCACCCAACCATCTATCTACCTCATCGCGTTCTTCAGTAATGTCGAACACGAAGTCCTCTCCTGTCACTTATGACTATCAAGTGACCCTCACATACAACCTCTGTTGGGTAAGCTGAATTTCCGTGACATCCATCCAACTACTGCCATCCCCTTCCATCACACGTTGAAGGATGTCCCGGTCGCCACGATGAAGAACGAAGATGTTTTCCCCAAGGGTGGCTATCTCGCGTTTAACCTGCGCCCCTAGTACATTTCGCTGATGAACACCCGTTGTCGTCCATCCGGTTGAAAGTGGCGGAACGATGAAATGGGTCTTGGTCACTGGTTGAAATTTGTCTATGAGGACCGGGATCATCAACGGATAGAACTCATCTCGGACAGGACGAATACGAAAACACTCGTTGGGGTGCTCTACCAGCTCGGACAATCGAAAATGTATCAGTCGTTCGTATCGCGGGGTCAAATCCGATAGACCCACGTTACACAGCAGAGCTACTAGGAATCCCTCGTGACATTGGGGGTGTTCTTAACGTAACGGGTAAGTCCGAATCCTTGCAATCTCACTCGTTTCGTCTCCATCCATAGTGAAACCACCCTCATGTTCTGAAATTTGTCGGCGTGTTACTTCTCTGCGCCCGTTCAGCATGGCCTTCCAGTGGTCCCCCAACATGTCCCCATTAGAACTCTGCGACATTCTCTGTCGTTTATCGGCTCTCGAAGTCATCCGCTTGAGAGTCGTGCGTGATTTTCAGCTTGCAGGTGCTGCCCAGGTTCTCCACCATGCGTTGAATCGAATCTGTTTACCTAACTAGACCTCGACTTGGGATATGTCAGTTACGCGAACGCTCATATACCACTTACTCCCGGACCATTCTCTCCTAATCGACCGACTTTCTAGAACGCTCCGTGACCACTCTACACCGTGTCTGCAGAACTGAAATATTCGGAGTAGATTCCTTGCCGATGGCGAAGGTTCTAAATATCATGTGTAGGAAATGGCTTATTAGCTGCGAGACTAACAAACGAATCGTGCATCATGATACGGACTCGAAAACGTGATGATCGATACATCATGCGCAGTTCCACTGAATAAGGCCGACTTGATATCCATTTCTGGGATACGTGCATTATCGTCTTGACTCAGGAGCTATCTTCCTGCAGGAACGATTCTGTCGACGGTGGGGCACTGGCGGTCCTACCACTTGCACGTCCCCTGTCAAGGATGCCGAACTTCTCACGATGGATAACCGGATGTGAGATCATTGTGGAAAGCAGCGACATGAAAAGCACGCTTTGCAGGCCCTATATAATGCTTGAAAATAGTAGATACCCAGTAGATGCACGGATATCCTGACAAATCACTAGGAATTAATGTTGATCATACCATGGCGCGGCCAGGAAACAGGCGAGCAGGATTGTTCACAACTCAGAGGATTATCTCCAACAAATGTATTAAGCGAGAACGAGAATCAACACCATGCCAGCAACAGGAAAAACTCTCGGCCAACCCTTTCTTCTCCAGATTAAGCATTGACGTTGACAGGGCTACAGCCAAGGTTGACCAAGCCATTCTGATCGACGCATCAGGATGTCAATATATATAGATATATATCAAGTAAAGTCAACGACTTACGAAGTTGTTGTTAGTGCAGCAGACAGGCTGTTGAGTGCACTGAGCACCAGATCCAGTCCCGACCACGCTCAGCGGGCTGCAGTTGAAACCGACCAAACCGTTGACACCCTGCGCTGCTAGACCGAGCGTACTCAAGATGGCGAGAACATTGGTATCGCTAGCCTGCATCAACAACCATCAGCATACTGCCTAAATTATTTCATTCGACCACCCTACCTGCTGGACGCTGTTGCAGCAGTTCACCGGGCCAGTGTTGCACTGCGCAAATGCAACGGCAGCGAGAGAAGCAACGGCGAAGAGACGAGCAAACATTTTCGATGATAAAAAGGTAAGGGTAGCAAGCGGGTTGTTTGAAAAGCAGTCGCGAGTGTAGAAGCTGTTTTTGGCTGGAGAATGGGGGAGGCGGCGGCCAGGCTTTATATGATGTGGACGACCTTGGTAGGGTCGATCACATACTAGCTCCGGATACGACATTGTTTTTTTTTCTTGTTTTCGAATGTTTCTTATCGGTCTGGAACATCGGCACGTTGGGTCCAGTCTTCAAGGTGAGGTGAGTGCCGTGAGGATCGAGCCCAATGACTGTATGAGTCTATCCAAATTTAGCAGTTCTCGTAGCTGTACCTCGACCCTGCATAACAGCAGGCCATCATGATGGAGGAAGAATCCAGCCATTTTACTCAACTTTCAAGGTGTTGTAAAAATTCCCAATAGAACGGGTTACAGGGCCTAAGTGTCGAGCTGGCACATGAAAGACCGTAGCTGTGAGGTATTCGGGAGAAATACTACGGATGGACGGCCCATTCCATACGCAAAGGTGTATATCCAAGAAGTGGTGACAGACTCTCCTGCATAAAATATCGGGTTGATTGACTGTACATGAATTCATGATAGGTGCCTACCTTTGCTCAAAGAAGCAATGATCCGTTTGATGGATTCAGTCAATAATTTAACCTAAAGAATGGATATGTCAACAAGCCTCATGCTCTCCAGCTCAGAAGAGCTCAGATCCGCAAAACGGCGCCCCCAAGGACGCGTTTTGATGATCCTGACGACCCAAAAAGGAAGACGCCAATTTTCAGCCAATCAAGGTTCACAAAAGAGCATAGAGAGGCGTTACGTTGTGAGGCTGCTTCGCGGGTTTGAAACAACTTGAAGTGGCTGGGCCGAGACCACCGTCGTGCGACTGGTGCCCGTGCTTCCATCAGCAAAACGTCTCAAACGAACGCTTAAGGCATCACCGACTTACGGTGCTAACGGGCTATGGGATTGACGCATGCAATTGGTGGGGAGCTCTAATAGTACCTTTTTTCTCGGCTACGGATTCAGATGCTGTGGGTAGGCAAGAACACAGGTCCGGGTTACCCGCCCGGGATGGGTACCGCTCGGGTATGGGTATGGGTAGCCTTTGCATGACTCGGTACCCATACCCGTACCCACCACTGGGGTCTACTTAGTACTAGTAAGAAAACAGACTTACGAACTATGCATAGTAGGCAGTGGAGGGATCATCGACAAATAAAAACAGCCAGGACAACTCACACTATGCGAAACTGAGCCCAGAGACAAGCTAGACGAGCCCGAAGCCATCCAGGTGGACCCAGGGGGAGAACTCAAACTCGAACTCGACAAACACATCGCAAATGCTTGCGGACATGTAAAGAGCAACTGGGGGGTCGTAGAAACGCCCCAAGACGAGCAGGGTGGATGGAGAGATGACGCTATGCATCGAAACACATCGATAGAGGGGGAGAGAGAAGCCTGGAAACCATTGACTTGAGACGTCGAAGAGGACCGTCAGCACGACAGGACAGGCGACAATGACATACCAGGACCTTTCCAAGACCATTATCCACCACCTACCAGCCTCCACGAGCAACCCGGAGTTGCAACGAACGAGCACGATGACGATAAAGAGCTGAGCGCACAGTGTGATGGCATAGACTCACGAACAGTGTCGTGCGGCTACACAGCCGCAATGCGAGCTCGACGGGGCCATCGGAACCATCGAAAGAGTGCAGGAAGCCTCCACGAGCAACCCAGAGTCGCAACGAATGAGCACGATGACGAGAAAGAGCTGAGCGCACAGTGCAACGGCATAGACTCACGAACAGTGTTGAGCGGCTACACAGCCGCAATGCGAGCCTGACGGGATCATCGGGACCATCGAAAGGGTGCAGGAAGCCTCCATGAGCAACCTAGAGTCGCAACGAACGAGCACGACGACGAGAAAGAGCCGGGCGCACAGTGCAATGGCATAGACTCCAAGTCACGAACGGAGTTGTGTGGCTACACAGCCGCAACGCGAGCTTGACGGGCCATCGGGACCATTGAAAGGGTGCGGGAGACAATGCAGAATGCTTAACGAGCATGCCAAATCAATCCACAGGACGACGAAGTCGAGTGGATGAGCAGGACAGGCCGAAAGCTAAGCAACGAGAAGTCGAGGTTGAGGGGGAGTTCCAGAGAGCTGAGAAAGCTGAGGAACATGTTAGTTGGGATGATGAACAAGCCGAGGACGAGCGAATGGAGAGTTTGAATAGAGCGCTCTACAGATCAACGGATCGTGCGTGATATCGCAAATTCGTTTGGAAACCTAGGTAGCAGAGTTAGCAAGAGGTGTGCACAACACAATCTGTAACTCGAAGAGGACATACTAGTCGCAAGCGCACCACGTTTAATGGAGTCAGAAAGCATAAAATTCTGTATATAATCTCTGTTGGGAGTGCGTTTGGTTCGAAGTCATGCCGGACGGCGTCTGTAGTTGAAAGGAAATCCATTGAACTGTGGCAAAGAAGCAACCGTGATGGCAGACTGACACAACAATTAGTGTGCCAGTACTTGATACGATCCGAACGGAACAGCTATAGACACCGAGCACGAGGGATATCTCATGTCCTCTCCACAGTTGACTGTAACGATCGGGTACATACTTAAGAATGTGCTCGCAACTAAAGTCGTCACTCCCATGACACATACCCCTTCAGAGCTTGCTGGAGGCAAAACTATTAACTCAGCAGGGTATGTCAACCAGGGAAAATAGATAGTTAAAAGGTAGTGCTACAATACTTCCCACTATGCCCAAGTGAAATTATGAGTGGTTCGGCAGAAGTCTTCCCAGGGGTATGCATTATGGGAGTGACAATTACTGCATTCACCATTCACTCCCCAAGACATGCCTTCCTTTCTGAGTCTCATCTCTTCCCCTCACCCGCCTCCACATCCTCCACCTCCACATCCTCCGCCTCCACACCCACCGCCGCCGCCACAAGCACTACCTCCCCCACTACAAGTACTACCTCCCCCGCCACAAGTGCTACCTCCCCCACCACACCTAGTAGCACCCCCACCGCATGTGCTGCCGCCTCCAGCTCCTACAGCGGCACCGCCCCCACAAGAGACACCAGCATCACCAACACACGCCGCACCTACTCCCTAAAGTCAAATAACACATGAGCATCCTTCTATTTCAATTTTTAAAAACGAAACACAGCCCACTCACCGTGGCACACGTGCCAGCTGGCGCACCACATACGGGTCCATACCAGAGCGGGACAGGGTAAAAGAATGCTATTTCATGGCCAGTATCTCGTCGTTCATTGGATGTCATCAGCTTGGGGTGTCCCTTGGCTTCGCGCTCCCGACGACGTGCAGCTTTCTGACGTCTTCGCTCCCGAGCAAGCTCAGATGCCTTGCGGTTGTGCAAAGGAAAGATGGCGTTATGGTCAGAAGCGTGAGTACCAGCCTCTGCTTCAGGCGGCGGCCGGAGGGAATCATTGGGGGTAACATTATGGTGGTGATGATGCAAATGTAAGGCACGCCGCAGCCTTTGTGCCAGTGTCGTCCCTGGAAGAGGACAGCCACAGTACGTATAAGGGAGACCATATCGATCCTGCAAATGAATTAGACGCCGTTCGGCTGTCGATCTTCAGCTGTCTACATACGTTCCAAACACGACAAGTAATGTCAAATGCTGTCGCGAGATGATCTTCATCGACTTTATCGTCGCTATGAAATGTTTCATGACAATCAGCATGGGTGTGATGACAAGCTGGCAACTCACTGATCGACATAACGTCCGACATATGATTTGCAATCAGAGCTGTAGTATTTGGCCCTGAGCTGATGTGTGTGCCACGCAAGATCGATATCAAGCGTTGGCACAAAGAACGATCCAGGCGAATCCGCCATCAAACCTAAGAATCTGTAACTCACGATAAGAAAGAGACGTCAGGTTAACTGAAAAAATATGTAACGCACGCGTGGTATCTCGCAACGCAATGCTGTAAGACGACCATGTCTTCTTCATCTGAGAAAAAGCCAGGATCCGTCCAACCAAGATCAACCATCTTGCGCACAAAAGATGCCTGTCGTAGCACCTGCAGTAGCGGGATAATAGGAAAAGGGTAAGCATCTTCAAAGAAGCAGGTGAATATAACGACGGGCACTAACAGCGCCTACAAGGTCAATCGAGAATGGTCGGTCGTCAGTGTAGGCACTGAGAATTCTCTCAGTCCTGTGGGAAGGTATTCAATCTATAAGCTTGCCATTCGAAGAATAACTTACACTCCCCGTTGAATCCGTGCAGTTAATTTGGCTGTCAACAGTGCTGGTTTGGAATCCACTTGACTCATGACATCGAGGAAAGACATGTTAGGTATGAGTGCAAGACCCAGGCTCAATACATCAATGACGCGTTTCTTGGTCAGCCTAGCACGATCGATATCCTGCTGCATAAAAGGGGTGTGAAGGGTGCCACTACAGACACGTAAGTGGAATCCACGGATAATCTATAAGAACACCATACGCGAGAAATCCATCAGGAGTGATGGTCTTTGCCATATCGGTTGCGAACTTCTGAAGACCAAGTACGTCTTTCTTGATCTTCTCCTTTCCGCAAATCTGACAATCTGCCATGAAGTTTCTCTGTGCGTATCCCGAACCAGACAATGTGACGAACGCTACATAGCCAGTCAGACGTGCGCCACAAGATGGGACCGGAGGTGATACTTACGCACAGACTCCCGTCGTCTGCAGTACGGACACAGCACGTCCTTATGAGTCAAGACCACTATTGCGTCCAAAGGGTCATATGGGGTGTTGGTTGCCCGCTCCCAAGTTTGAATTCGGGAAGGAGTAGGTGTGCTAGTGATGAGCAGAGAGGGGGATTCCTGCAACAGTCTTGAGTAAAAGATGATCGATCTAGTAACAAGACGTACGATAGCATTGGCAAGGTAATCCGTGAATATCGGCAAGAATTTCAACGATAACAAACGTGTCGTGTCTTCTGCATACCAGCTATACAAGAGTGAATTCATACGTCTGGAAGAAACACCGAAACACCGTACATCGGATTCAACAGGTATGCGTGCCACACCATAAGGACGTCAACGGGCGGAAGCGATGACTCGATATTGCGGACCGATTCTTCAGTGAGACCTTGGCACCAACGTTCGAATCTTACCGAAACTGTTCAGTATCGAACGACGAGGATGCGGAAATCTGAGCTTACCTTTCGACAGCGAGATTTACGAACCACCCCCAACGTTTCTCTGGTTCCATTACATAAACTTCTGCTGGAAATTGAGACACATCCCTTGTATCTAGTGTGTTTCGAAGAGTATGGAATGCATGCAAGAGTGCAAGATGGCCCTTTAGATGCTTTGGCTGGACGAGCAAGCCAACACTGTGGCGACCGATGTGGAATGTTTCTGGGAGGGCATACTGTGGTGGAGAGGTCTCCGCCTCGGAGAATGGTGGAGGGTTCTCGGACATTCGATGTGCGATGAGCGATGGTTTCTGCCACCGTGGAAAGAAGGTAAAGTGTTCAAACCGATCTTCAGTGGCCAGGATACAAATAGTTGAGGGAAGAGAGGCAGTGGACCCCTGCCCCGCCACGTTAGACTGACGTATCATGGGCTGTCACCGATTGACCATTCGTAATAGTAGACACACCTTCTATGGGGGAATTCCTGTGAGAGCGCCCGGGTTTTCCTGAGCAGTGCATGTGGTTTGATTAGAAGTTCCATTGCATTCAACTGCCCAATATGGGAAACACAGCTCACCCGCCAGTGCTCAGGCTGCTACTATCAGAATTCAACGAGAGGGATTTTGGAAGATGTTCAAGGAATCAACATAGCATTACCACACTTTTCCGTAAACCGACGTGTCAGGAACTTGAAGCGTCCTGGTTCGTTGCTAGGGTGACGCTAAGCTGTGGCTTGATAATAAGAACAAGGTCGGAGCTTTGGGCGGCACCAATTTCGAGATTCAGGGGATGTTTTTCCCTTCATGGGTGACTCCTTGGAGTGCTGAACAAGCATGGTCAGTCGGTAGCATCATGATCCGATTCGGACTGTTAGTAGGGGAGTATTCATGAGGAGGTGGGTACATTTGGGGGTGTATCGGTGGCGAGATTAATCGGGGAGATGTGAGCTAAAGGCTTGACTTGAGTAGCACAAACAAAGAATCCCGTCTTGAAAGTTTACAATTCAGAGATGTATCTGTCGTAACAAGTACTGCCTTTCGTCCGACCTGGCCGTATCATGTATGTGGCTGTGTCAATCGAACCTGCGACGAGTTCTCGCACTGACTCGTACGCCGTGTCATGAGAAGACCTTCAAGTTCTACTTACATCTACTACTTATGCCATAAGTACTGGCTTTGTTTTAACATTTGACTTCTTCAAGACTCACTGCATGACATCACTGTCTCCCAATGGAGGAGGATGGTACCATCAGCGTGTGTGATCTCGCATATTCCGGTGACTCCCAAACGCTGGTGGCCGACTCGGACATTGCCTTGCTCGCATTCTTCATCGCAGTGTCTCTCAAATACTGTAGGTCACTTCTTAGAACCATTATGCGCACTCCCTTTCTCCCACCGACAACGGACACTTACTCTTCACACCTGCATACCTTGAATCAATCCATCATTCTCTATAAATGCACTACCCTTAGCCAGTGTGAAAGTCAATGGAGGAGTATCCAGCCTGGTGCATTGCATTTTACGTTGAAGCGGAAGTGGATGAATGGAGAAGATGTTAAAGTAATGATTGCGAGAGGTACCAAGAGGAAACCTCCCTTTGATTCGATTTCAAGAGTCCATCACATAAACACTCTGGGACTTGAGAACCATGGTTTGGGCTTGATCAACTCTCCCTACGGACAGTGCTAACTTCAGACAAGTATGGAACTTTCTAATCAACATTATGTGGCGAGTGAGAAAGACTTGGAAATTACCACTCCATTGGTTGGTAACGAAATGAAGTAGTGAGCGACACCATTGGATGAGTTTCACACTCTGAATGTCTTATAGACGGTTTGTGAAACCTGAAGTGGTATGTGTTACGTCTACATTCTATATTTACAATGAGTCATGATCCGTTCAGTATTTCGATCAGAATGTGAGAGTAAGCGGGCGGGCATAATCTCTGTAATCCAAGGGCAGCTGGTCGCCATGTGTAGACAACTTGCATGGAAGCCAGAGACGACGGGGGCTCACCAACTCCAAGGGCTGCCGGTCTAAGCAAAACTCGCAGAGATCAGCTCTTCTAGTCCCTTGGCATCCATCCCTGGTTCGCGGAGCACAATCCGGAATCCAAAAGGCAAGGGGTGTCTACATGCGCAATCAATACCAGCAGACAGGTTTCATACCGTAAATCACTCACAGAGAAGGGCCACTGCTTGTTGGAGAACAGACCGTACGCTACCCAGTACTTACCGCTACACTCACTACATTACCATATTTGGACATCACTGTACAGTCACGTTCGTTTCCGCAGTACGCTTTTCCTCCAGTCTCGTGTATACTCGACTGGAGGTAAGCCATACTTACACACTCATTTCCTTTATTCATTACTGACATCCAGTAGGACTTACAGTCCCCTTATCTAGCGCGCGTTCTCTGTTACTGCTGAATTTTGGTTCCACAGTGATTTCCGCCCCATTGGTATCCGAAGGCTTCAAAATCTTGTAAACAGCCGGGAACTTGGCAATGACGGACCACAGAGATGTATCTGCGAAATATCTGGCGACGCAGATCCGGCGACCGAATACAAAAGCGAGGTGTTCAGTGGAGTAGGGTTTGAGAGTACCATCTGCTTCAAGGAATTGCTCAGGGATGAATTCATCTGGGTTGGGGTATCTGGATTCGTTGCGGGTCATTGACCTACAGAACATGTTTATCGACATGAGCGAGAAGCATGATAGAATACTCAGCTCTCTGGAACTCCCCCTAGCCCTCAACTTCTCGACTTTCGTCCTTCGTTCTTTCCCGCTCGTCCCCTCGACTTCGTCGACCTTCGCATCGGTTCAACACATTCGGTAAGTTTTTTGTCGTCGTCTCCCACACCCCCTTGACACTCCTGGAGGTCCTGTAGAGCTCGTTCTGCGTCTGTGTGGCCGCACGACTCCGTTTGTGCGTCCTTGCTGTCGCATCGCGCGTTCGGCTGGTTTTCGTCAGGGCGCGCATTCGTTTCGACACAGGATTGTTCGTAGATGCTGGTAAGTGGTTGGGAATGATGTAAGGATAGTAACAGTACGTCGTCGCCATCCGTCGTGTTATGTTTACGATCTTCTTCGACCTCTTGCGTCGATGGTTTACAGATTTTCTTCTCCCCCTCCATCTACATGTTTTGACGCGTTTCGGCGTCTCTCCATCCCTTCTGCTCGTCACGGAGCGTCCCTACGACCTCCAAATTGGTCTCTACGCGCCCGCAAACGCTTGCGGCGCGCTCGTGTCGTTCGGTTTCGACTTCTCCCCCTGGATCAGCTTGGGTCGTGGGTGGCGCGTTTTGCTGGGTTTCCTCATCTCTCCACCCTCTCAGCTCGTCTAGGAGCATTCCAGGGTCCTCCCAATCGGTGTCCACGCGTCCGCAAACGCTTGTGACGCACTTGTTTCGTTGGGGCTCATTTTTGCCGCCTGGGTCAACCTGGATGGCCTCTGGCTCGTCTGGGTAGCCTCTGGGCTCGGTTTCCACCCTTTTGACACCTTTACCATGTGCGCTTCGACCGCCGTTTCGACGATTTCCTCGACCCTCTTCGTCCCAGCGGCCTCAACCTCTTCGACACCTCCTCGACCGTTTTCAGCCTCGCTGGGTCGCCTTTTGGGGTCGTCGGCATCATCGAGAGTCTCTGGAGGCTCGTCTGGTCGCGAGTCTTCGCGGCTGGGCGCGTTTTCAGTGTCTTTTGACGGCTTTGGGTCGTTGGTGGGGTTCTTCCAGTCTTCGACCTTGTCTGGAGGCTCGGGGAGCTTCGTCGGCGGGTTTTCTTTGTCAGCGACCTCTCTACCCTCTCCCGACGACTCCTCGACATCTCGTGAATCCTCCGCCTCGCCAACTTGCTCTCCAGCCTCTCCACTGGCAACCTCGTCTCCTCGACCTCCAGCACTCTCGAGCGCATCCGGGGGCTCCGACCGTGGTGGAGACTCGTGCGGCGTGTACAATTGACGCCATGCGTCGTCGTCGCTGCCTGTTGTTGCTGGTGAGTCATTGACATCACCGTCTGCGTCGTTGGACACTCTCAACGCGTCCTTGTCGTCAGTGTACTCGACTCTACCCTCTCCCCTTCGAGCGTCGTGCTCCGGGGTACCTCGGGTGAGTCGTCTTCATTGTTTTCTTGCATGTCTCGTGCGGCGTTGTTGACGGACATAGTTGCTGTAGTCGTCGCAGCGGTCTCGTCCGTTGACATCTCCGCTCGACTGTGTTCTTCGACTAACTGGCCATCGTGGGCGTCCATAGGCGCGATATCTTCCTCGACCTTCTCATTGGTCATACGAACCTCGTCGACCTCGTTCTCCCCTCTCTCGACCTCGTCGCAGATACCCGGCGCCTCCCTGTTGCTCACAGCAACTCCCTGGTGATTTTCGGCCACCTCTCGACCCTCTCCATGCGGTTCCGTTTCGCATGGGGTCCGTATAGCGCGCAGGGTTCTCGACTCGTCGTCTGTGATCATAGTCAAGTTCACAATCGATGCTTTGTCGGATGAGTACGATGTCGTTTATGGGACATTCTCGTCGCCTGTAGAAAGCACAGCCGGGGACCTGTTCTGGGCATCTCGCACTCGGATGTGGTTTGATGGGATTGGAGGCAAGCTCTATCACGAGGGTATAGTAGCTCACTCGATCCCAAGGAAAGCGATGGTTACTATCATGGATGTTCAGTGGCGTAAAGACCATCCGATGGATGGAACACCCCAACTTGTCGATCTCGTAGAAATCTGCTTATAATGACCTTTTGTCACTTCTGAAGCTACAAGCCTCTTTGACTTTGTGGTGACTCCGATGCTTCCTTAGATATTCTTCAACATCGCTGGATATGGAGGCCACGTACGCCAAGATTTGAGATGGTCAAACACAAGGCTTATGTTGCCGCAAATGAATATGAAGTACCTGGAGATGAGCAGAGAGGGTAAGTGACTCGGGCCGCCCACTCAGGCTATGTACCAAGTCGTCCAAGGGGTAAGTAACCACCACATAGATACAGATGAACAAACAAGTTATGGACACCCGGCCAGAGATTTCAAATATTCTGTTGAGTCGACGCTCGAAAAGGTGCAACATGCAAGGTGTTAGGCTTGGGGGTGTCAGACTGCACCGATGTGCAGCAATAAATGTATGTCGTGTATCATGACCGGGCTTAGTAACCATCTGTGTACCAACGATGACAGGAATCATGGGGTGACGGTGAAATACACCAGGTATCACAACAACTATCTTTCCATCTCTTCACTTTACCCCCCTCCACAACCTCCGCCACCACAACCACCGCCGCCACCGCATGAGCTGCCTCCTCCACCACAAGTACTTCCTCCCCCACTACAAGTGCTGCCTCCCCCGCCACACGTTGTGCCTCCCCCACCCCCACTGCATGCGGTATTTCCTCCAGTAGAACCGCCTCCGCACGTAACACCACCACCTACAAAGCTACCTCCACCACAGGTTGTACCTCCACATGCTGAGCCAGAAACGCCACCTTCCCCACCTGAACAGGCCCCACAATCAGCTCTGCAGGCACCCGCTCCCTGAGGTCAAGCAACATGTAAGTATCATCATCATCGAGAGAGAAAAAAGAGCACACTCACCGTTGCACATGTGCCACCAATAATGACCCCTGGCTCAATGCATGCAGGACCAGTCCAGAGTGGGACAGGGTAAAAGAAGGCTATTTCGTGGCCTCCAGTTGGTCGTACTCTCACGGCACCGATCTTGGCATGCTCCCTGGTTTCGCGCTCCCAACGACGCTCAGCTTTCTGGCGTCTACGCTCCCGAGCAAGCTCAGATGCACTGCGGTCATGCCAGGGAAAGACAGCATTGTGGTCAGAAGCGTGAGTACCGGCCTCTGCTTCAGGCGGCGGCCGGAGGGGATCAGTGGAGGCAGCACTACGATGGTGATGATGCAAATGTAAGGCGCGCCGAAGC
>JBBPJZ010000795.1:0-13459 GCA_038089015.1 Chalciporus aff. trinitensis | reverse complement strand
CGAGAAGCTGCCAGTAGAACGGAAGGTTTATTGGAAACCATCGTGAGTGACGACAGTTGTGCACTTACATAGTCATATCGGCCACAAAATCTATTTCGTGGCTGAGATCGGGAGGATTGCACCTAGCGAGTGCGAGGCAATGAGCAGCTTCCAACAGGTGCGTAACCGTACATCCATTCTTTTTTGCAGCCTCGATGATAGCTTGGGAATCAGACTCGTTGAATTTATACCTAATCCTGAAACCATCTCCCGGATGAGTTGCTTGAACTATGGAACTTTCAGGGTCCGTAGCGGGGGTCAAGCAAATCTGGATGAAGAGGTAAGGAAAGTGGGATGAACGAAGGAAAACACCACATACGCTATCCCTTGCCCTATCCGCTAGGATCTCATCAAAATGTTTCGGGCTGTCGGTTTCCCAGGTGGGACAAGGCCCACCAGTCGCAGTCACGATATCCTCAGGGAGGTTCTTCCATTCCATTCCCCATGCCGGAACGTCCATCGGTACATCACCAGACATCCATCCAAACAATCGTGACAGCACATTCAATGTCGGCCAGCCATCCATTAGTGCGTGAGGACCATGCAACGCGAAACCAAAGTTGGAGGAAGACCCAGCTACGAGGAAGCATCGAAAGATAACTGACCCGACCTTACCCCCTACCTCATACGGTAGCCTGCGCTCTGTGATGGAATCGATGAACGCGGCTACATCAAGTGACTCTCCTTTGTCTTCAAACACAAACGCTGCTTTGAGCCATTCATCAAGATCAGCATCAGATCTGACAGGGGTGTATACCCATTTGAAACTGTCGGTGATACTTGCTGCGATGAGAGGACAATCAAAGCTGTAGGCGAAGGTCCGTTGGACCAGTAAAAGCTAGGTGTTGCATGATACATACCGGAGTCTCTCAAATGCTTGGCGAGCACGCGTATGTACTTCTTCTTTCAGTAATGTTGAGGAAAACTGGACTCCTATACAGACATCGAAGGCGCTGAGAAAGGGCGTCAGCACGCAACTTGAAGGAGGATACACAAGCCTGGGATTGTCAATTACCCATCAGCAAGCTTGCTGAACTTTTGCACGAATAACTCAGAACCAACGAGTGGTCTGCGTGGCTAGATTTATCGCGAAGATCAGGGGATTAGTTAAAACGTGGCAGCTAACCTCATATACACAGAGGTGCCATCCGTGTTAGGTTGGAGCACCCAGGGGGCTGGTTGTGGTGCAGGAACGAAACCCGTCATGTTAGGAGTCCAATTTGAAGTTATGTTAGTCGACCTAGCTTTTAATCACTTCTGATCGTCTCGGGCCCGAAATCCTATTTGAGTCAGTCGCCTGACCCACGCATACAGGGACTCGCCGTGCGGAACCGAGTGTGCCTTTCGCAGGCGTATTAGCAATACTGCCAGGCTCCAGCGAGTTTTGTGGAAGCTGAAAATTGAAGCCGAACTTCAAACCCAACCGATACCACGCATGTACCTGTCGATTCCACTCTTTGGGAGAATATACAAGGAATCTGCCCTGGATTGGAGAAAGTGTTTGTGGGCCAGACAGTCAGGGCCGCAGATCGGGCACGAACAACGATCTATTTTACAACTTGAACTCGATACTTGGCACGATATTCAAGTTTGAGGCCCCGAGGGCATCTAATATCACGGCACTCCCTTCCCCAACGGCTCTGACTCTATCAACAGTCGAATCTGCCTCATCATCTCGTCCAGGAACTTCCGTATGAAAGTATCTTTTCCATCTGCGTCTTTCCACGCGCTGAATGACTAGAAACTCAAGTCTCTCAATGTTTCCTCGCAGCGGAAATGCACAGTACGTACCTGGATTTGAATCCATATCTTTCCTCTGAACGTCCAAGCATGGATTGCCCTGCCGGATACGTGAGTATAAGTTAAAGCGGGGATGGACACCACAGCCACGTACGATGTCGTGACTGTCATCCGATTCGTCAAGTAGAACTCGTCTATCTCAAACAAAACTTCTCCTTCCGATGTATGTCCCCAAGAAGGTGACAGTCTCTTCTCCGTAATTGCAATATTGGTAAATGTTGATCTGCTCCCTGAATCGTAATCGGGCAGTGGCGTCATTTGCGTCGCAGCGAGCAAGTGAAAAATAGCAGGGTTGCTGGTACGAAGGTCGAACCCTTCCTTTAGCGCCTTCATAGTTAATATGAGGCGTTCCATCTCGTTCTCTTGCTTCAGAATGTCCGTCATTCTGACCCGAACAGGCAAGCTGGTTACACAAGACGCAAAGTATGTCTTGGGAAGCCGGGGCTCCAAGGACAAACTAATCCCAGAGTTCTTTTCAACGATAGTCATCAGAAGTGACGATGAATGTGCACTCACACTTTATCAGCAATAAAATCGACTTCCTTTGTAGGGTCGGGTGGGTTGTACACAGCAAGCGCGAGACCGTGTGCGGCGTCCAATAGATGGGTGACGGTACATCCATGCTTCTTCGCAGAAGCGAAGATCGCTCGGGATTCCGTTTCACTGAGTTGATATCTTATCCTGAACGCGTCACCCGGGCGAGTAGCTCCAGGATTTGTGGGTTCGGATCCAGGAGTCAAACAACTCTAGGAATGGAATCCGGTTAGAAAGAATAAATGAATGGGAAAGCGGCCAAATATACACACGCTATCTCTCGCCATGTCTGCCAGAATCGCATCAAAGAGTCTCGGGCTATCGGTCTCCCAAGTGGGACATGGCCCGCCAGTCGCAGTCACAATATCTTCGGGAAGATTCCTCCATTCTGTTCCCCATTCTGGTGCGTCCAGTGGTACGTCGCCAGATATCCACCCGAACAGACGTGAAAGCACGTTCAGAGTTGGCCATCCATCCATCAATGCATGCGGTCCATGCAATGCGAGACCAAAAGTCGAGGAAGATCCTGCGACGAGGAAGCAGCGGAAAATGACTGACCCGATCTTCCCGCCAACTTCATAAGGTAGCCCATGCTCTGTGATGGAGTCGATGAAGGCAGTAACATCGAGTGAGTCCCCTTTATCCTCGAAGACAAATGCTGCATTAAGCCATTCTTCACGATCGGTATCAGATTGAATGGGGATGTAAACCCATTCAAAGCTATCGGTGATGCTCGCAGCAATGAGGGGACAATCAAAACTGTGGGTGGATCTTAGTCAGGAAAGCGATACGTGGGCGGGGTTGTAGAGCAAATACCGGAGTCTTTCAATGGCGCGGCGTGCACGTCCATGGACCTCGTCTTTTGGAAGAGGTGATGAAAATTGGACGCCTACACAGACGTCGAAACCGCTATTGAAAATTGTGTCAGCTCACTCCAGAGATTACCTGCTGTGAAACACTAGTTACCCGTCGGCGATTTTACTGAATCTTTGGACGAATAGCTCAGATCCAACGAGAGGTCTGGAGATCGATTCAGCAGAGGCCTAAGGATCAGATAGAATAGGCCACACCTCGTGTATACGGGGATACCTTCTGTCTCGCATCGAGACACCCATGGAGACGGCTGCGGTGCAGGACGTAATGTCGTCATTTGAGAACTTGACCTTGAAAGCGGAAGTTGGGATTGTTGAACCGATTGCCTGGCTTTCACAGGCACTGGCCTTTTATCGTACACGCATCGATGTACTGCTAGGTGCGGAGATGAACTTCAAGCGACCGTGGGCTTGAGTCAGGTTGAGTTGCGTCGCCTCCGTGTACTACGTACTAAGCACCTCCGAGTCGCCGGAGCCGGCGTGATGAATTCCATCAGAATATCAACTACTTGACGAGATCGGCGTGTATCCGTTGAATCACTGAGCGAAGAAGTCGGAACCGATAGTGGCATTGCGGCAGCCTTGATCACGATGCAAGCACTCCATAAATTTGCGCAGATTCTTCACCATTGAAAGGTGCTACTAGTAGTATAAGCTAGCCATTGCGCAATAAATACCATACAAGTGTACAACCAAAGTGATTATTTTTCCGCCTGAAGACTGGGAAAGGTATTCTATGTATCATGTAAATTGAGAAGATTCCCAACTCTTGGGTGATATGTCAAGGACCACTGAGCTAATGCCTCTCCTAATACCCATTTGTGGATCGCCTTGAACTCGCGGAATTGAGACGTTGGATAGCAAGATGTCCGCACTGAAGTTGTCGATCTTTGCCTGGTGGTTACCACGTAGACTGAAGAGAATACGGGAGGCTAGAATGCTATGCAATACTAGTTGCGGTCTTCAAGCTCGCAAAGTCAGTTTATGACTTATGAATAACACGCTACCACGGGAATGACTCACAAATCCATCGAGTTCGAGTAAGAAACCTAGGATGTGTCAGTTAGATAACGAGTAAATATTGGCCTTCCCGTACCCGCACAAATGCCCCGACGAAGATGTTCAATGCAGACACAGCTAGAACTACTCAGTGCAAGGTGATCATGATATAGGAACAGACGTACAGATGATGCATCCCATGTACAGCAGTCCATCATAATAAAGTGTTGAAACAAGATAACTGCGTGAATTCTTGTAGAAATGATACCGTTTGTAAATGTTCAGTCCGAGTAACGCTATTCATGGACATTCAGTCATGGTACTTAGGGTAACTTGCTGGAAGCGAACATACTTATTTCGAATACTGCAAGGAAAGCGTACTGAACTGCGCTTGTCCTACCCGACTAGAAGATACAGCCTGATGGATCGGTGTTTGGGGCTGTAATAAGGAACTCAGTGGAGTTCATCCCTCAGGAAGATTTACGCACCATTTATAATACTGTTAGCTAGTGATGTAAACCCCACGGCGCCTCCGAGACAAAACTAGCTATACAATGAGTTACATCACCCGCAAACGTTTGTGAACGTACACCACCAAAGCCCAACAAACAGTAAAGCAGTACTTTGTTTTGCTGCCAGAATGCAAAAGTTCGAAGAAGTAATAGACCTGTATTTAGGTGGTGAGGCACGTGTGCGCCTCTAGTCAAGATACACGTACCTTCCGCTGATATGATACTGATGATATGAATCGCTGAGGCCTTGCTGATGAGCCCTACATGAGACCTCGAAGGGGCATGACCGTACCGTTTGAAGCGCTGCTGAATGGGTGACACTGAAGGTATTTCAACGAGACTTGAAGTATGGGTGATATAAATGCACTGTGCAGGAATACTTACATTTTGACCCGCCCGATTGGCAAGCGCAGCTGTGACCGTCAGCTCGAGAGAGACCGTCTGTATTCACAGACGCCCGTCACTTACCGTAAGTCGTCATCACGGAACCAATGAAGGTGATGTAGCGAGAGACGGTGAAGATGATTCGTGTCACATCCCATCTCCTTCCCCAGATCAATTTTACCTGTATTGTGCAAGTGAGTCAGGATATCAAAGTAAGGCGGGCATTCAGACCTCCGCCCCAAATGTAATGCAGTAATCGTAAATCTGTTTCGTATTTAACCCCTATCGCGACGAACTCGACGAACTTGATGTTTGCTTACTAGAACTGCCATGGCAGCTACTGCTCAGATAAAGTGAGCTGTCATCGAGGACTCAGTACCAAAGTTCTCTGAAGCGCTTACGCGTAAAGTACTCCACTGCGGGTCAGTAACCAATTCTCTACGAGATATCAACAAGCACACCTTGGCCGTGTTTTGCCCTATGATCTGGTCAACGAGGTCATCGTTTGTCATCATCATCCGCAACTTGTTTTTGCTAGTGTCCAGTGAAAGGCAGAGGGATCGATGTTGCAGAGGATACCGTCCGCGGGCACAGGGTTAACGCCAGGCATGCGCTTTCCCCTGCAAAGTTATTTGAGTTCCATGTGTATCGATGGAGATGTGGAGGAGATCTCAAGGCAGTTTGGTCAAATTAAAACGCGTGTCTGTGGGAATTCGTAAATGGTACATCAATTAATCAAGGCTCAGTCACATACTTTCTGTGGGTCGGAAAGCAAACAGCTTGCGCCTATACATGCAACTTTGTCAACCCCGATCATAGTGGAGGGTTGTAACAATACCATTTCGAACTTCGAACCGCGTACACCTAACCGTACCCCTCCTGTGCTCCAAGGTGAGTAGCTTCCGACATCAGTACATGGGAAGCACGTTGTCCGACATGTGATACTACTACCATTCTCGTCCGGAATCGATAACGAACGTTCTGCCCCTAAGGACAATAAAACATCTTATTTAGTCAGCCGAAGCAACATTGACTCACTAACAGTGACTGGAACCTGAATGTTCGAGACTGTGGGAGTCAAGTTGCATAGTTCCGTGTGGTTTCCGGACACAGGCACGGGAAACGGCGAGCGAGGCGCCGCGAACCTGAGGTGCCAAATGATAACTGTGGGGTATATATCAGCACAGCAACCAAGTAATACACCCATCATTAAGCGGGGCTGGGGTCGTCCCCTTTATGATCGGGACTCATTCAGCCAGAAGGGCACCGTGCTAACATGCAGGTACTCTGACGCTGGCTGCGGAATGAAACGGTCGTTTGCATGATTAGTGACATGCAATGACATCAATGTGGGAGGTCATACCATGAATGGTGTGTGTAGAAATGACATATATATCACGATGCATAGCCTTCCCGACTTCGAACTTCGCCTGGAGGAGTCAAGGACAGTGAACAGAAACCCCGACAGGAAAGTCTGATCAGTGAAACTTGGCAACGGATCAGGTTGATGCGATCGACGACAACTGGGATATTTGTGGACCTATCCCGCTGAATCAAAGTGTTACCACTGGCCACCTGAAAAAAAGCGACGTAGTAGACGACATCATGAAAAGTTGAGTTCACAAGGCTCGAATGAAAAAAATTTAACATGGTGAGCACATCAATGTCCGGAGATATACTTATAGCTTGATGACATTACGATGGCGACACGGACGCTGAGCTGGAGTATCAACCAACCGAAGAGAGGTACCCCAATGTACCAGAGAAGTACAGGAGGCTGTCCAAGGAGCGTTGACGATTCAAGCTTGATTCAGGCCTAGGTACGGTATAATTTATCAGAGTCGATATACGGAGTGTTGTAGTACTTCTCCACGACTCGGAGAGCTCTTTGACTGTAGTCTGTGTAAATTCAAGAAGGTCCCACCTAGCTCAGGTAGGTCTCCATAGACGATGGACTCGCCCGTCAAAGCTTGATCACGACCACCCAGTCGTTCGTAACCATGACAGCCGGATCCTTGACCACAACCACACCCGCGACACCTTCCCTACTTGGCTCATACGTCCACTCCAGCTTCTTACCAGAGCCCTCAAGCACCACCTCCGAAGGTCGCTTGTTCACGCCCAAGACGATGAGCCTCTCCACCCGCACGTCTGCGATGCTCTTTGCAAACGCGTTTGCGGGGTCATATCCAGACGAGGAAGCTGCAAGGTCACGACTTGAGATCTTGACCGCCTTTCCAGTGGTGGAAGCCTCGAAGCCACGCCAGACGAGTTCGCCCTGTTGGTATCCAAACCCTTCACCGTCGTCAAGGTATAGCTCGCCCTTAGCACCACCGTTAACGTCGAGTGCAACGCGCAGCGTGAAAGGATCACGCTTCATTACAGCCGACGACCTGCGTGGACGTTCGCGCGTTGGCAGAATCGAGCCACCACGGATGAGAAGAGGGATTTGTTCCAATGCTGCAGGAACGATAACTGTCCTGCCTGCACCTTGGGAAGCAGATGGAACATAGGCTGCGTGCGAGAAGTAGTCGTAGTAGACTTGAGCGTCGGAGAGGTAGACAGGGGCAGATGTTTCCCCTCGGGCTGTGACGGGCTTGACCAAGAGACCAGAGGAGCCGAGGTAGAATTGGTCATCGATAGCGAAACCCTGCTCATCCTTGGGGAACATCACATATTGAGGACTATCCAGGCACATACATCCGTTCAGCAAAACACAGCTCCAGAACCAAACAGAACACCTACCGCAAGATGGGCATACCTGTCACGCTACTCTCCCGGAATTCATTGTACCAGATCTGCAACATCGAATACCGCAACCTCAACATGTCTCGGACCATGCCTTTGTAGGGCTCGTTCAAGAGGTATGGCTCACGGCGTTTTGTATCGATGTGCGCATGGGCTCTGAAGAATGGCGAGAAGATGCCGACAGCGTACCATCGCACGAGCATCTCGGGGTCAGGGTTTCCGAAGAAGCCACCGACATCAGCTGGTATGACTTAGGAGTCCGATCTCTAGCAAAGTATGAAGGAGCCCACTCACATCCAGTGAATACCATGCCACCAAGTCCATTCGCAATGACCATCTTCACACCCACTCCCATGTGTTCCCAAGTACCGAGGTTGTCTCCAGTCCACGCTGCCGCAAAGCGTTGTGTACCTGGGTAGAAAGATCGAGTAAGCACGAAGGGACGCTTGGGGACTTCAGAGCGGTGGTAGAGTGCGTTGTAGGTTTGATTAGCCTGAAACGGAGTAAGATATGCGAGGGGCATTGATAGATAGGGATGACGACACATACAAAGAGCATGCCGTTGATGTTGTGAATATCTCTGTGTTCCCAACCACCATAATGGATGTTATCCCTCGGCATCGAAATGTCAGGGCCATTGAACACGGAGGGCTGCATGATGAAGTTGAGCTATGCCTCACGGCAACTAGAAGCACGAAAACAAACCTCATTCATGTCGTTCCAGATCCCAACGTTCTCCGAGCTTTGTGTCCAAGTCCAGGAACCGTCTATGCTCTTCGTCTTAAAGAAGTTCACCCACATATCCCAGCTCTTGGGGTTGAAAAAATCAATCCAGGAGGAAGAGCCTGGCCAACACCAGCTATTGTTCAGGTGATTTTAGCTAGTTGCATAAAATTACGCCTATGCACGAGGATGACATACCCTTCATATTCGCCCTCTCCCGACTTTGGTTTCACAAGCACACCAAGGTCGGATGCGGTTTTGTAAATGGGGTAATCGGACTCGCGTTTGAGGTGAGGATCGACAATGACCACCATCTATGCGCATATATGCTCGTCAGAAATTCGCTGGCAGAAAGGTTAGCGACGGGCTAAAGAGGGCACGCACCCTCCTTTCGTTGGCTTCGACGTCCGCAATCATATCGACGGGGTCCGGGAACGTTTTCTGGTCCCACATGAAATACTTGTGCCCCTCAGCATACTCGATATCTAGCCAGAAGACGTCTACGGGCATGTCTTCTTCATCGAACCGCTTCTGCACGGTCCTGACATCATCGCTGCTGACATAGTTCCAACGACATTGATGATACGCCAAGGAGTAGGAAGGAGGGAGCATGGGTGCACCTGTGAGGCGAGCGTACTGGGCGAAGATTGAAGCAGGGTCAGGCCCAGGGAGAATGAAGACGTCGAGGATACCAGATTCGGAGATCCAGTGAGTCTCTGTGCCGTCGTTTTTCTTGCCAACATCGATCCAGGTCTCGCTGGCGACCGCGTTGAATATTGCCACGGCACCCTTTGTGCCGTGTGCATGCATCAAAGGAATAGCACCGTAGAGAGCTACGGAAGAATCCGCAAGATACTCGAACACGTCGGCGTTGTAGAGTCTGTATGGGTCCGAGTAGGTAGCATCAGGTCCAGTAGTGGAAGGGAGAGATAAGCTCGTTGCATGTTCGGGGATACCGTACACATGGGGGTGGTTGGGGAAGGTGATGTCGACCGAGAGTGATTCTGGGCCTGTGGAAGGGACGTATAAGTACGCGCATTGTCGCATGAGGATAAACATTACCCTTAGGTTTTGAATCTGTCCATGTTGAAAATGTCTCTTCCCACCATGCGTCTTGTTCCTCGCCCTCGAACCATGCGGCATGGTTCACGTGGAATGGGACCTGTTCTCCCTCTCCTCCTTCAAGTTGCGGGGGTTGGGTGTCTTCCTTCGTTCTGAAGTGTTCCATATGGAGGAGACCACGACCGTTGAGAACGACTTGCTCGACACCATTCTTGTATACGGTCACTTTGAGAGGGTTGTAGTCTACGGAGACTTCAAACGTAGCGTCCGAGTCGCCATACCTTGTCCGCGTCTCGTTGTCTCCGACGAGCCATCTGACTTTGGTGGACTTGCTGAGAGGTGGGTCGCGAATGAGAGCCCATGAAGCAGCTTCGTCGTAATGCTTCCTCAATTTCGCCAGTTCATCCATTCTGACGCGGACAACACCGTCCTCGTGTACCCTTACATCAAGAGTGAACTTGATCTCCGGGTAGATGCTCGACTTGACTACGGCGGTGAAGAAAGCATCGTGTGGGTCGCGAAGGATTGTCGTGGGGTCGATGTAGTATGGTGACTGCCACGAATCAGCGGCGAGCGCGCGTGCTGAAAGAGCGCGACCACGCCGACAGAATCCTGACTGTGAGCAAGTTTTGAAGTCGTTTGGTTTGAATGCGAATGCCGATGTTGATGCCAGCAGCGCGACAAGGAGTGACAAGGACCTCATCGTTGCCGGCGACGACGAGGACGAGAACGCGCTGTTACAGTGAGACTGTTATGTTCACTGTCTCAATTGACGTGTCCCTAGTGGCTTAGTTGGTTATATAACCCGCTCTCACGCTGCTCCTTCAAAAGCAACGGCCCGGACCGGCGACCCATCACACCCCCCGATCTTGAGTGGCAGCAAACTGACCATCGGTCTCTGCATCCCAAATAATTGCTCAACTCCCTTCAGATTTTCCGCAATCGCACCCCCTGCGCCGAGAATTACCCCATGAACGCCAGTGTCCGGCGACTCCTCCAGCTTCATCTCGTCCGGACTAAGTGAATCCACCCCGATCACCCGCACTCCCCGTTCGACCAACTTTCGGGCCGTGTCCGGATGGAGGTATGGATGGTTATGGTATTCTTCTGTTCCCCAGTAGAGCGACCAGCCCGTGCAGAACAGCACGATGATTCCTTCAGCCAACTGTCCCTCGTAACCAACCACGTCTTCCCAGGTGATAGGCTCCCGAGGTCTTTTTCCCCGCACATCCACCACCACTGCACGCCCAAATAGTTGGTTCAAATTAAGTTCATCGACCGCCTTTCCATCAGCGATGAAATGGGAAGGTGCATCAATGTGCGTTCCAGTGTGTGATCCAAGCGAGAGAGCGGTCACGTTGCATCTCTTTTCCGGCATGCTTTCCGTTCTGTATGAAGAATATGTGGGATGACCAGGCCATACAGACATCGGTCGTGTTGTGCTGAGTGTGTGCGAGAGATCAACGATACGGAGCGCCATGTTTGTGTGGGCGGCGGTTCGAGGAGGGAGTAATCGAAGACTGGAACCTGACGATAGGCAACCGTCTTCCCGCCTGACTTAAGTATAGGAGGGCTTTTTCATTCAGAGTCCGGTAGTCCGGGCCGTATAAATGGAACTTTGTAACTCGTGACTGTATGTGTCTAACCAAGCGCTTCAAAGCGATGCAAGCCTCGACTACAGCTTTTGAATCACGGTACTTGATACGCCGGTTTAAGATGTTTCCACATTTCTGCATTATTTGTCAAGTCAGGAAGACATTCATTCTCGAGCCTTGGACTTGACCCGGCCTACTACAGCGATCATGTCACCGGCGGGTCACGGGCCGGATGTCCGAACGGGCGCCGCCATAACTCGAACCGAGGTCATACCCGTTCACATTCCAAGGGCATCACGGTTTTCATGATGTAGTTACGACCAACTTTCAGGAGTATCTTAACGTGAGTTTGAATACCCCAGCAAAGGCTAACATTCACGAACTTGAAGGTTCCGCCATTGGGCTCCACCAGCTCCACTGGGAGAGTAATCATGCTGAGCTAAGACGTTAACCGCCCAAGTACAACTGCAACGACTCGTCCACCTTGCTGTGGCCGCGGTCTGTGTGCACAATGGTGCTTGAAGATGGTTGCAGTAGAGAGTGCGACAGGTGTAATATTTGAGCCTGTATTGTTCGCAACTGCATTCAACAATTGGAGGGCGCCCGAGATGTTCATGAACGCATGGCACTGTAGGGTCAGAGGGAAGCTTCGAACGATGTCCTCAGCAACACCAACCATTATGGCGACTCGCAGACAGAACATACCAAGTCGAGGCTGCGTAACTTTGCCGCCGGAGCATCACACAGCCACATTCTTCTATCACTGATGTTTATGGTTTGGAGCGGTGAATTTTCAAGCTCCAAACCCTAGCTGCCTCATCCAAGCCTTGACGCATGACAACCAAAAGCCCTACTGGCAAAGCGGGTATGACTGGAAGACCTTCCCTATCCACTACCAGTTCAAGGGGCTAGAGCTAAGTCCCAACCCAAGAAAAAATGACCTTTGCATATTGTTTGAGGCTGGCACTCAGCGTCAATTCTCAAGCGTGCGTATAGCTTTCCAATGCAAAGACACCATCCCTGAAAATATACGGAAGCACTGGGTTTGTTGTTCGTGCATCAACCTTAAGGGAATAGAAATGGTATCGACTTCGGCGTCGTTTGAGTCGTCATCTCCTATTAACCACGTCTCTGCTGAGACTCGGAGCAAGCACGCAGGACCAAATGCATCCTCACTACCAACGTACAATGCAGTCTTCGTTGTCGATTGCCAAGCTACTATGATACCACGAACCAAAGCCTCAGGATCCCTCCAACTCCTCGACGAAGTACCATCCGACGCCACCTCTTTCTACACCTTTTTTGAGTTCGTTCAACCACTGGCGGACGATACACAGAGTGTTTCCGTCACATTTACGAGCTCTCAGTTGATATCGCTCTCGGTACCATACAATGGCGTCCCTTCCTCCGACTACTCTGCTGTGGTCGCGTCATACGTGTTTTCCCCACTCTCCCAACTCGGGACCGCAGAACCATTACCCCACCAATGGACGTCCTCTTGTTGTTCCTTGAAAATGTCTTCGACCCGTCATACCCCCACTGGCGTAGAGACCTGATGTCGTGTGCACTAGTATGCCGTCAGTGGGGGGTCGCGGTTTCTACTGGACTCCTGTTCAGTGACTTTCGCTCGGCAAATTGCCAGAAAGGCTACCCTCCAGATATATCCAAGTTGACTGCTGCACTCATTGCTCAGCCGAGTAACTGTCGTTTCATCAGATATCTCTCCGCGCGTTACTTCGAAGAGCACCCGGCATTGTCTCGGCATCCTGACGACCAGCTTGAAGCCCAAACCCCAGCTACTCCACTTCAACTTCACTTGAATGCTCAGCATCAGCGTCAAGCCCAATGTTCGAGGTTCGCCGACGCCTTTGTGTCACTCCTCCACTTGGTCAAGAGTGTTCAAACTCTCTGCGTCGACCGAAGGTTCCCTGATGGCCCACTGGGAAACTTGTTGAACAGGCTTCCGTCATCTATGAGTACAGAGGCTTTGGTCATCAACGAGTCTCGTTGCGGGTATGGCAAGGGGGGAATCACCATGAAACAGGTCCTCTCCTTCATCTCCACGTGGCCATCCATTCAGCGTCTCACCCTCTCACATGTCCGAGAACCTGACTTCTCTGTTCCTTTGGAACCCATAAAGTTACCCTTCACTGAGATCAATCTTGAGAGCTCCGACATCACCGATGACGAG
>JBBPJZ010000794.1:0-13469 GCA_038089015.1 Chalciporus aff. trinitensis | reverse complement strand
CCAGTTTGGGCGCTTCCTGTTGGAACGAATCATGAAATCTTGATACGGGGGCGATGTGATAAAAATTGTGCCGAACCTGGGCGATTTTATTCTTTATCTCTTGATTTTCAGCCTCCAACGCCTGGCACCTTGCCTCCAGGGTGTTTACTTTTGAGATCAACTCTGCGACTTCCGTTGCCAGCATCCCGATCTCGTCGCCGGCTGTTGCGATAGTACGGTTAAGCTCCTGATTCTTAGCATCAACGACAGCTTCAATCTCGCTTCGGGGTACTTCTGATGGTAGCTTGATAGGTGGGTAAAGCGCATCTTCCTCTTCCAACCGAGCGGTTATGAGCTGGTCGATCTCGTCCGAGATAATCTGGTCGCGTTGGGTAAAGTCATTTTCGAGGTCGGAGATGTGGCGGTCGATGAGGATGAGTTTATCACGGAACGTCTCCAATTCTTTGGCTGTGTACCCACGCCCCTCTGCATCCCCTTCCAACCTCCTTCGTTTGGATGGCCGATCTGAATCCGATGCCCCATCGGACGTGGGTACGCTTTCACCTCTCGGCTTCAAAAGTGCCTCGCAACTGCTTCTCAAGTCATCCATCACGCTCTTAACCTCCAACACGTGTTTCTTCACCTCACCCAACCCTTTCTCCAGCTCCGTGACTTGTGGGGCTCTGAGCACGGGCCAAAACTCGCTGCTGATGAGCTTGTGAATTATTTCATTGATCTCCTTGCGTTTTTTCTCCAACTCCCTCTCCAGAACCATCTTTTGCTCGTTTATGTGTGCGCGCTTCGCCTCAGGCATGCTCTGGAAGAGGGAGGAGTTGGATAGGACGCGAATGTGGGCCAAGTCCGACTCCAGTTTGGTGTAGTCGCGACGAGAGGTTACCGACGTAAACATAAGGCTGAGATAGAACGTGTGAGGCGGCGGATGCGCAACAACAAAGATGAACGTACTCGATTCGTTCGTGCCACACTTTCCTCTGTTCATCCAAAGATAGCGCTTTCAAACCTTTGGGTGAGGGTGCTGCCGCCGAATCGGTTCGCTGTGGGTTTGAAGCAAACGCAGGCAATTTAGGTACTTCGGGGAATTTTGGCGGCAGCGGCGGCTGCATGGGTAGTGACTTGGGAGGTTGCGAGGGAGGAATAGGAACACTGCCATCTGTACCATGACTCCCAGGTAGTGATGCTTTTAAGGGGTTATCCACCCGTTCCTTGGCTCTGTCCTTGGAGCGAGAGCGTGACCGTCGGGATGAATCATGATCACGACGAACGGTGTCTTCTCGACGGTACCTGTCCCTGTCTCTCCGTAACTTCTCAAGTTGGTCGGAAGCGGCTGAGGGAGATCGAGACCTCCCATGTCTGCTGCTACCATCCATAGCGTTGTCGAATGTTGGTCTGCGAGAGCGCGGACTGGTAGCTAGGCTGTCCTTTCGATGTGGACTGGGCTCATGGTGAGCGTCTGGAAAGGGTTTCCCGTGTTTATCGACAAGGAGGTAGTAAAAATCAGAGTCACTGTCTGCGACCAGCTCACGTTTGGGAGGCCTGGAGTGAGCTGCAGACATCCATTCTCGCTCGTGAGGGTGTGCAAAGAAGCAGGCGGAGGCATCGCGAGAACATCCTCTTGTGCCGTTTGTCAGACGCCGTGGCCGGCCGTTGTCATCGAACAGCTGTCGGACGGTATTAACGCCATACAATCGAGGTGACCTGCAGCAGCGAGACATACATTACAGCGCCGTTCTTTCACACCGGGGGGCGCCATTGATGTAAACTGTCCTGAATGTTGTCGTTCAATGGGGTATGGAACTAAAGTGAACTTGGTGTACAAGCAAAATTACTACGAATGGCAATTTATTCTAAGTAGGCGTCAACGACCCTGTCTCCCCCACCCTGTAAACCAATGAAGCACGTAGATCAAGCATGTGAAGCGTCATCGATGGGAGCAGTGAGTGCAAGTTCTTGAGAATCAAGCCAACGCGAGACACCGGCAACCGCGTTCATGGCAGGTTGCATCCTGCCCCATAAAACCTCGAGAGTAGCTTTCTGATACTGGTTTGATGCATTGACTACAGCGTCCTCAAGAGATTGCATGGCCGGTTGGACTTCTTGTTGATAAAACTTTTCCAAGGCGGTATCAAATGCAGGACGGAGATCCACCAAGAGCCTCTCTTCCAAACCGGATGGCGCAGCCGTCTCCGGGGGTTGAGGAGCACTTAGCTGCTCGAATTTACTCGTAATCTCCTTGAGTTGTTCGTCTGTCCTCCACTGAGTGGCCTGGATAGAAGCAGCCCTCTCCTCCAGCTAAAAAGACGTGTAAGCATCAATGGCCAAGGGGTGTAACCAGTGCCACTTGCCTTGCTATAAATCTCCCTGTTCGCCGCAACCTCTTCCTCAAGTCTGCCGACCTTCTGGGTAGCGGCATTAACGCGCAGGACCAATTTCCGAATATCCTCGACTGTGAGTGGAACCCTCACATCCAGCTCCTGGACGTGTTGGGCAGTCTCCTCCATCTTCCTGAGTGAACTTGCCGGGATCACAATCGCGGGGGGTGGTTGTAATGCGGCGCGCTCGACCTCTTGCTGGCGTTTCGCACGCATCTCTGTGAGCCGTGCATCCAACTTCTCATCTATTTCAGCACTGATGTCGCGTGGATGACAAAGGGTGAGCTCAGATAGGACTTCGTCGGCACGTTCTGTGAGATCTTTAAGCCAGTGTTGCGAGGAGTCGGGTGTCAAAGGCCCATCCACTCCTGAGGAGTGGGTTTGCTGGTCGCCCGACGGCGCGTCGTTCTTGAGATTGATGGTTTGATCAGCGGAGGTATAAAATTTATCAGCGAAAGCTTTTGCATCCAGGATAAACTTGGTTGCTTCCTCGATGATGTTGTAAAGTTGACCCAAATCAAGGTTGGAGGCGAACGAGTCTTGAAATTCCATCAGGGATGTAATGGCGGCGGACAGCTTCTCCCGTTGCAGGGTGACCCCCTTGTCGCATGCGGTACGGTGACCATCTAGCTTCGCGCGGCCTGCCTCACCGATGCGCTGATAGCATGGGGACTTCTGAGTGCAAAAGAAACGGTCACGTTTGGCCTCAGCCTCTCCTACATTGGACCGGGCCCTAACCGCACGCTCCCAAGCCCTTAAAACCAAGTTCATACGAGGAGAAACTCGAGAATGTTGTGCAACTTACTTCATAAATTCCTTGAAGCTAGTCTTCTCATCAACATCAGGCTCACGCTTGCGTTTGAGCCGGGGGGGCTCGATGGTGGGGGTTGACGTAGTGACGGAAAGGGGGGTTGAAGTTGTCGTAACAGCCGATGCAGTTCCCCACCTGTTACCTGATATAGGGACATCGTTCGTCCCGGTAATCTTGAACGGCTTGACGGGTTTGTCCTCATTGCCAGGAATCCGTATACGTGGTGGAGCAACTGTAGCTTTCCCCTTCCCCTTGCTGTTTGATCCCGGGAGTTTCTCCGTCTGGTCAACGTCCATCGGCTGCGGGGTTGCCGAGGCGCTCGTCAGGTCCTTCTTGTCCCCTGCGCCATCACTACCCCAAGAGTTGTCCCCTGGTGCATTGCTTGACGAAGCCCACTCCCCCCATCCCCCCGTTCCCCACCCGTCGTTGCAGGAGGAGGCATCTGCCTCTCCCCACGCACCTCCCCATGCATTGGTTGACGAAGTCGGGTCTCCCCACCCTCCTGTTCCCCCTCCGTCATTGTGCGGCGAAGCACCTCTGTCTCCCCATACACCTACGTTGCCGCTCGCCCTCCCATCCCCGGTCGGGGTCGCATCCATCTGGTCCCCTTCGATGACGAGGGCGGACGTGTTGCCCGATTTAGCGGATTGATCCGCTGTTGCTGGTGCCGGAGTTGAGGTTGAGGGTGTCGAAGAACCTGTATTCCATCCAGCCCCCGTGTCCCATCCCCCTCCTGTAACATGGCTTTCGCTACTGGTACTTGCGCCAACGTCCCAGCCACCAGAAACAGGAGAAGGAGCGTTACCCCCGCCCCTGCTCCGGCCACGTCCAGGCCTGAAGCTCGTCTAATAGATAGCACCCAAAACGTCTCGGCATCCGACAGGGAAACACCATGAGAAGAACGCACCGAATCACCACCCTTGCCTCTCCCAGTAGGGGCACTGACCCAATCACGATGGTCTGGGTGAACGAATTTACATCCTGCATCTTTTTTGAAACAGCCCCCTCTGATCGGCTCGCCGCTTTCGGTGTAGAACTAGTCATGCGGTGTAAACAGCTGAGCGTGTACGTAGTGTAGCGCGTACCATACACTTGATTTTTGGCATCTTCCGAGTGTCCGAGTCGCTCCAATATGCTGATAATGGCGAGGTTCGAAAGGGTTCGAGATGAATTAACTGTCCGAGCGTTTGAACAAGCAAACGCTTGCGCAGATCACCTGAGACCAATCAGTGTGTCGGTGCTAGGAGGTGGTGGTCGGAGTAAAAGGAGGAAGGTGCAGGCTGAACCAAGGAGGCTCGACTCCAATCTCTGGACAGCTCTGGACATAACGCGTCACGAACGAGTGCAGTAACACCGACGAACAATCGCGACAATTAACCCTAAACGACCATGACGACACAACCACAGGAATATGTACATCACCGCCATTTATTCGCAGGCAAGATAACAGTAGGTAAGCTACCTGTAACCTATCCTAATCTACAACTACTTGGGAATGAGGGCGGAAAGGAAAATTGTCATAACGAAACCATGAATCAATCCAATCCGTACGTGCGCAGCAAGAAGTCCGTGTGCAGGCGTGAATGAGTCGTCGTATCGCATCGCGTCGTATAGTAGGGATTACAAAGAGTCATAGAGGAAAGCACGCGGCAGTAAAGAAGCAATAAGGATGAAGCAAGAATGCCAGCGGCGAGGAAACATGGAAATATCAAGAGGGGAAGGCAAGGACTAGAACAAGCAAATAAAAACCATTTTCTCACCACAACCAACCACTGTTTTGAGGGGGAGGAGGGGGTCTCCTGACTGGCTTGTTCCTCCGGACTGCAACAGCAGGTACCTCTTCCTCTTCATATTCCTCGACCTCGTATTCCTCAACTTCTTCGGTTCTAATAGGTTCTTTGATAATTTCCTCTTCAAACGTGATGGCGGTGGTACGGGGGATGGCAGTCGAGAAAGAGGCAGATACGACATCAGGAGTTGGGAAAGCAGCACGACGAGTGTTAGCAGGTGGAGGGACAGTGACAGTTAAGGGAGGAAGGGTTTCATATTGGATGACTGTTTTCGTTTCGGTTTCTGCGACAATAATGGGAGGAAGTTCCTGTTAGATAAACGGAAACATTTGGGTCAGCACAATGTTCACAGCCGTGTGAAGGGGAGCACTAGTTGGCAGCGCGCAAATTCAGCGAAATAAAACTGAAAACGAGAAAGAAAAAATTAACCGCTTTTGCCTTAAGCAATCACGTGGCGGAATTTCGATCGCGTCAACCGCGTATGGAGCGCGTCGCGGACGAAAATAGCACGCCACCAACTAGTCTCCACTTCACCCCCAGAGACAAGGGGGACAGAAAGAAAACCGTTGTCCCCCAAGCCCGGATGAAGGAGGGGAATACGGACTATACACAGGATTGGATGGACGTTTTATGTAAAAGGAAAGGAAAGCCCTCCTTCATCCTAGAGCTCGGGACGGCGCGAAAGGGCGGGTGGTACCTTGACTTTTCGCTTAGGTGCAGGTTGCTCATAGTAGACTTCTTCCTCAACGGCGGCATTATCACTGTTGATCAAGCTACAGAATCAAAGATTATGCCACGGCTACCTTTCCAAGGGGGAAGAAACTTACACAAGTTGTTCCATGATCCATGCCTCGCGCCTAGACGCATCGTGCTCTCGTTTGTTAACGCTTTCTTCACGACGAGTGATCTCGCGTTCGCGCTCGGCGACTCTGAGCTCACGGTCAAGGACCTCTTCAGCCCTGGAGCTGGCTTCCTTCCACCAACCCGGCGGGGCAAGCTCCTGTTCTTTAACAACCTCTTTAATGATTGTTTGAGCAGGAGGGATGGGGATGTCAATGAAAGTCTGGCTGGGGCAGACGGGGCACAAAGGACAAGGGGTGGGAGATTGTGTAGGAAGGACGCCCCCGGGAGCACCGACGAGGAGTTCAGCCTCGCGACGGGCAACTTCGGCTTCACGCATAGCAACATCGCGCTCGCGAGTTACAAGGAATTGTGAACGCTTTGGGTTGAGATAACCCCAGATGCCAGTTGCCGCTGGGTCCTCTTTTCCAGTAGGGGTAGAGGTGTCCCGGGAGGCGGGGAGAGAAAGCATGACGGCGAGGACTGCTAAGACAAGAGAAAGGACGAGCAAGAGAGTTGTAGATGAGATGGTGCGGTGGTGGTGGTGTCGCTCGGAGCGGTGACGGTGTTCACGTTCGCGCTCACGTTCGCGTTCGCGTTCACGATCATGGTGAGAGGAAGATGGGACAGCCATTTTAGCTGGGGAGTTCCTGACGCTTATCGAGTGAGACGGCGACAAGGAAGCAGTGGGTTCTCGTGGGCGGGACGTGGTGGAGGAAGAAGGGGAGAAAGAAGAAGTAGAATCGGGGGTTGTCTTCTGGTGAAGACGAAGATAAAGAGGACAAGTTATAAGCTCGTCGAGGTTACGCAGAAAAAGGGCGACGGAAAAGAACAAAGAATGCGCGAGTTGAAAAATGAACTTGAATTGTCTCTTGCCTTTTCCGGTGTTCGTATTTGCATTCGAACGTTAGCCAAATAAAGATCATGTGACCGCGTATGTCACGTGTCAGACACGTTGCATCAGAGCGAAACTGCTCGGAGCCTCGATCAGCTTATACCTCAACGATGTCTAACAATGTTCGGCTCAACCCTGAACTCATACCATGCCATCGACACGGTCACCACTCCCTCCGTGGCTCAGATTCCTTGACGAGGTACGCACAAAACGAATGTCTTGGCTAGAATACTTCACTGTCAATCGTTCAGACATCCAAAATCGTCACAGCCTTGAATGTCATGGTCTGTCTCTACACCCGCTCGGCAGGTGTGATTTACTTTGGAGCGGGTTCGCTCGCGTGTGTCCTGTCCGCCAAGTTGGCGAAAAAGGGGATCAGACAGCAACGGCCAACACAGGGCGAGAAATCAGCTTCGTACGGGTCCGTCCCAGTAAATCTCTTGTGTGGACATACTTAACCTTCAATGTCCAGCATGCCTAGCACCCATGCCTCGGGATGCACTTTCTTTGCGATTTATGCACTTCTGGCGAGCATGTACCTACCGTTGCATCCCAGCCTGCACCCTCTGGCTGTTTACGCCCCAGTCGTGATGTTACCATGGGCAAGCATGATCGTACTTTCTCGAGTATGGCTTGGATACCACACCTGGCCACAAGTTGTAGGAGGCGTTGCGTTCGGTGTCTGCTTCGCGGGTGTGTGGTTCAGAATTTGGGTTGACGATGTGGGAGGAGTTAGTACGTTTGGTAGACAGATAGAACAGTATGTTGCGAGATGTGTCGCACAGTGGTAATGACATACCCCCACGTGACTGACGCGTTACATGTGACGCGCCATCTTGCACTCTGCAGTCACACCAAGCTGGAGCCAAACTTGAACTTGAGTTTGCCTTTGAATTTCGCCGTACGTCGACGCGAGGGCAGCCAGACACTTGACCTCGACCTCGAACGACACTATGGGCCTGCGTCGTTTTGCCCAAGTCAATGCAGCAAACGTACCTGCCTCACCCCACTCCCCCTCGCCACGCCTCAACTCTGGTACGCAGACACCAGTGACAACTCGAACTCGCGTATCTTACCTCGACTCTCCATCATCTACCCCTTCCATATCCTCGTCCACTCCGTTTGATTGGGAGGCGGCCCGTTCACGACGCCCACCACCCTATGCCACACCACTCAGCGTCAAACGCAAGGCTCGCATGAGCAGTGCTAATGGCGCCGGCTCGCCTAGGAAAGCCATCATTCGGAAGAAAGGGTTTCTCGAACGGTTGGCGCTCATTGTCCCGTCATGCATCATAAACATCTGACCACCATTGATTTCAAAGTATGTCAGATATTCCCTCGCGGATCATGTTCGAGATTTCGCTCTTTCCTCACAACTTGCCTTCACCGGAACCAAAAACGAGCGGATGGATCATTGGCACTTTGATGCACATCCTTCACTTTTTTGTTAGAGTTTCACAAGTTCGCGCTACGTCGGACTCGGATCTGGGATGGGAAGACCTTTATTGGGAGCGCAACCAACAAAGCTGGTTTGACTGGGTAATTGCACATGCATGTTTCAGCAACGTTTTGCTTACGCATCATACAGACTGTGCCTACGACATGCATTCTCTTGATCGTATCCACGTTGAATGCACTTCACCTCTTTGCGCAGACTCGCACGTATCGGCTCCACCGGCGTAGTAAAGCCGACCCTGTCAAATCTACGCATGGGACGTTTGTGCCTTCGCCCAGGCGTGACTCTGCCATGTCTACTGATACCCCTATTCCAAAATCGACCTTTGCGAGGCGCATTCTCGGCTTAATCAAGTACATGCTCCTTATTTTCTGGCGTATCATTGCTTCCGCTACTCGGTTTCTCCTTGGGTTCTCGTCGGCTAGTCCATCGACGTCGTCACCAGCACAGGGAGCCCCAGCGGAGGAAGTCCAACAATTGGAGGTTTGGATTCCTGGTGAGCTTGAGCGTACACTGCTGAGCTTGTACTCTCCCGCACAGTCGTTGCTCTGGATGTGTACTTGCAGTACCAACTGGGTGACGATGTGTGTTGTGATGTGTGTGGTTGGTGTGCAGACTGGGACATTGATTCAAGCGTATGAAGGCCTGGTGAAGGACAGGGCGATCCTTGCTGCGGAGGTGATGCACGAGTACAACGAAGGGGTGAGTGTGATGCTCAGTTTCTCTTAGCGAGGGAGAATACTGAACGAGAGTGATAGTTTGTGTATCCGAGGATAAACCCAATTCGACGAGACGTGGCTGTAATGACGCATGAGTCAGAGATTGTTAGCATATGGGACGATTAGATAATATCTAGTGATGAACGTGTACCGATCGATGAATCTGATTGGTTGATGTTATCTCCTGCGTTCCGACTGGTTCGGGTGGTCTGCTTAGTCACACTCTGCTGAGTGAGCGGCGACGAAAATCTTATCTTAATTGCCCTCGACGTTCCATACGTAGTACTGGTGACAATGGCTCCCTTCAACCTCCAGGGACTCAACGTCGTCCACCCTGCACTATCCTCAGCGAATCAAGACAACACCGACCCCCTCGCTCCCCCATTCCCCGACTTCTCAGCCCACCTCGACCTATGGACAAACCTTGCCTTCGAGTCCGACGAACCTTTAGCTCCCAACAAGGGAAAGCGTAAACTCACAGAAGACGACGACGATCACTCTCCCTCTTCCGGTCTCCCTAACCAGGACAGCCATGAAAACGTCGTCCATCCACCCCCAGCTCCTAATTCCACAGCACCCTCACAGGGCGCCAACAATCCCCCCTTCGATATCAATGCTCTCCTTGCTGGTTTCGGTATAGATCCCCTCTTAGTCCCCCAAGCCCCACCCGCTCTAATACAGGGCACCATCCCAAACCACCTCTCTCCTGTCCCATCCCTTGCTCAACTCCTCGCCCTTCACAGCACTTATGGTGGATCATATGCCATCCCCCCTCCCCCACCAGCTATTCCTACACAACTCCATCCCCACGTACCATCTCCCTCTCAGGCACCTGCTTCTAAGCGTGTTCGTACTCAAAAGTCATCCCCTTCTACCGATCACTCCGAAACACTCTCACCATCCGCCGCGTCTGCTCAATCACCAGAAGACACTGCCCAGGCAGACCCTGGTCCAACCACTGTATCTGCGACTGAGGACAAACGCCGGCGAAATACCGCAGCGAGCGCCCGCTTCCGTCTGAAGAAGAAAGAGCGCGAGGCTGCTCTCGAGCGTCGTGCGAAAGAACTAGAAGAACGTGTCATCGAGTTAGAGCGCGAATGTGAGGGTCTGCGACGTGAGAATGGCTGGCTGAAGGGCCTCGTGGTTGGAGTCACCGGCGCTGGCGCTGCTCAGCAGCAACAAACCCCCGCAAAATGATTTTAATTCACTATAACTTATCCGATGATCTTGCGGATGGAAGGTGAGTCGACTTTGCGGCAACTCTCGGGTGCTCTGTGAGACTCATGTTTTTATCACCCCAGCCATGTCCACTCTCTATTATTTGTTGTGCTAGCTGCGAATCCGCAGTTGTTCACTGCGGAATGTCTTCATGCACCCCTCGAATGATAGGCCGGGTACATTCGTCGACAAGTACTTGTATTTTTATGCTATGTAAGCCTGATATAAACAGCTTGTCTCGTTGTCGAGGACGTGGAATTCAAGTCCCTTCTTCCGCTCTTCGACCTCGTGCGGAAGGCGCTGTCCAGTCTCTCTCCGTGCTGTAGGAAACGGTATCCCGCTGTCTTCGCCGGGCCAATGAGCGACGCCAGCGTATCGGATGCTTCCGGGATAACTTATCACTGCCTCCGGGAGCTAAACAATTCTTCCCTCTTCGCCCCTTGCGCACATTGACCGCTTCTTTACCTCATAGACAAAGTTGCGCTCCGACTCGAGCTAGGTTTCTTCACAGATACGCCGCCCAGATAGGTATAGTGCCTATTGTCACCTGTTCTGCTGATACATAGACTCGGCACATTGGTCAACATGGCAGTGTCAGTCGTAATGCTGATTTGTTATACACACATCATGGCTTGCCAGTCGCGGACCGTTGGCCCGTGGACATCCGGTGAGAGAGTGAAAACATCATTCATCGCTGGAACTTCAAGTTGGTTAGAATTCAATTCTATGGGACAAACTCCTGCAGCTTTATATTACACGGATAATTACACACTATTCGCTGATTGCACGTTCCTGACACTTTCTCGTCCATCATACCGAACATATTAGGCTTGTTTGACCGCATCAGTTTCATAGAACTTTATCAAGTCCGAGACATCGTCTCGACTACCCAGGAAGACCGGGCACCGCTCGTGTATGTTCTTGGGAACGAGGTCGAGAATACGCCTGGTTCCCGTGGTTGCAAGTCCACCAGCCTATATTCATACCATCACATCACCACTGGGTATCCAATCTTGATGTGTCTGCAACTTACCTGCTCCGTTAGGAATGCCATCGGGAACGCCTCGTAAAGCATACGAAGTTTACCAGACTTGCTCTTCTTGTCGTCTGGATATCCAAAGATACCACCGTAAAGCAGCGTTCGGTGAACGTCTGCAACCATGGAACCGATGTAACGCGCCGAGTAGGGAGATCCGGCTTTCGGGTACTTGATGGAGTTCAAGTAGGCGTTTACAGGGGAGTGGAAGTACATCGAGTTCCCTTCGTTGAAAGAGTAGATCTTTCCTCGTGGTGGTATTTTGATCTGCAAATCATGGGTTTGTCAGGTGGTGGAAGTCGATCGGGAGGGGGGGAACGAGGGACTGACATCAGGATGGGTCAAGATGAACTCGCCCAATGCCGCGTCAAGGGTGTATCCGTTGACACCGGAACCAGTGGAAAGCACGAGGTTGGCAGACGAACCGTACCTAGTGACTTCAGTGATTTACTTCTGTTCGTCCTGAAAGGAACTTACATGGTGTATCCGGCGGCTACCATTTCGCTCCCGGGTCTCAGTACGTCTTCCAAACTACCGGACGAGCCTGGTTTCTGCGATCCATCAAGCCATCGATGTCAGCTACCGGTCAAAAGACGGTCACACACCAAAGCATAGATCCCAAAGATAGTTCCGATGTTAACACCAGCGTCGATATTGCTGCTACCGTCGAGGGGGTCAAAGACAACACAGTACTTTCCCTTGTTCTTCTCTTCGATGATGATTGCATCCTCGAGTTCCTCGGAAACAAGAACCGCCGTCTTGCCAGAAGCACGGAGGGCGTTCACCATGATGTCATTCGAAAGCACGTCCAACTTCTTCTGTTCCTCTCCTTGAACGTTGGTCTCACCTGCAAGACCAACGCTGTGGTGGATCAGAACACCACAGCCCTTGGATACGATGCATGACATACGTACAGGTTGATGAGGCGCGCCCTTCGGACATTGGTAGCAATGAACTTGGATGTTACTTGGATAGCAGTCAAGAGCAGTGTGAGATCACCGGTCGCGGCTGGGCCGAGACGCATCTGGTCATGAAGAACATGACTTGGGACAGGTTAGACAAGTGCATCTCGCATAGATAGTGTGTTACCAACCGGGTCAATGTGATGAGATCGGTGCTGGGGAGCTCCTCAGAGGGGTTTGCCATCGTATGGGGTCTGAAGCGTATGCAAAGGGAACGGTTGCGATGCTAGTTTCCCTGCGAGGTAGCTTATATGGGGGCTTGATTGGCACGGACGAAATCGGATTTCGATCTGGATTATTCTGTGGACACAGTTCGCGATGAAACCGTATATCTCACGTTGCGGAACTAACCGCGCTTCCGTCGCGGATCCAGCTGATTATGTATGTGCAAACTATACGAAGAGTACACTAAATACCAAGCAAGAGAGCATGAAAACGTACAAGTCCATTCCTCATCTCTTCCTCTTAGTTCCGATAAGTGAAGCAGGGTCTTTACCCTTTCGTGTCCGTAGTGGGATGGGGAACGTATCACTGTCCTCGTCCTCTTCTTCCACGCTCCCAATGTCCTTCCCACCAACACCATCTCTACCACTCTCAGTACCGCCACCGTCGCCCCTGATCCCGCTCGTATTCGGTACGATGCTCTCAGCGCCGCCAATTTCGTTCCCGGAACCGGCTCCCCAGCCCTCACCGTCTTCCTCCTCACCTCCCTCCTCTTCTCCTTCCTCTTCAACGTCGAAGGCTCGTGACGATGCCTGTGCAATTGCAGCAGCGATTTCCGCACTGATGCTTGCCACTCGGCTCTCGAGCGGTTCGTCCGGCCCGCTACCCTCTGTAGAGTGAGGTAGAAGACGATTGGAACCAGGCGCCTGCGAGAATAGAGCCGAGATTGTCCGTACTGATTCCTCAAGTTCGAGATCAACCGCTTCGTCAGATACCTTTTGCTTCTTAGCTTTGAAACTGTACTTTCTAGATCGACCAATGAAAAGGGTGAATGTGAGAGATAAATCTGAAGACTTACATGTTCGGATCTGGCTCCCATGTTGGATCGTGCGTTCGCATATGTTGTGTGAGCGTTGTACGGCGGGTAAATGTTTTTTCACATTCAGGGTCTTCGCACTTGTACGGTCGTTTTCCGGTGTGCGTGCGACGATGTCTTGCAAGACTACTAGAATCACCAAACGTCTTACCGCAACCCGGATATTCGCAAGAATGCGGCTTCTCGCCAGTGTGGACCCGTTGATGGACATGAAGAGCAGATCTCTGGGCGTGAAGGAGGATGAGATGTCGTCCTCGGGACGTAGGAGGGAAACAGACCTGTATGAAAGTCTTCCCACATCCAGTATAACCACAGACAAAGGGTCTTTCACCTG
>JBBPJZ010000793.1:0-13477 GCA_038089015.1 Chalciporus aff. trinitensis | reverse complement strand
ATCACGGGGTCGTAAACGCACTCTATTCTACGGCGGGATTGCGCAAGGCATGATGATGTTATGGGTCGGTGGCTTCGCAGCTATCCACCCTGGTCAGATTCTCGTACCAGCAACCTACATTTCCGTTGTCGCCGTCTATCTCTTCATCATCGCCTTCTCCCTCGGTTGGGGTTTTACACCTCTCGTTTTAGCATCTGAAATTGCACCGGGACATCTTCGACCGACAGTGATGTCCGTCGCATCTGTGACAACGTGGCTATTTACGTGGGTGATTTCGCAGGTGACACCAAATATGCTGGCGCGGATCGGGTGGGGAACGTATGTTGTTTTTGGTGTCTCGAGTGTGGTAATGGCGATTTTGGTATGGGCCGGTGTACCAGAGACGACGGGTGTAGCCCTCGAGGACGTGAAGTGGTTGTTTGAAGAGGACTATTGGGTGCGGTGCATACAAGATGCACCCGGAGGACGTTGGTTCTTGGGTAGACGACGTGCGGAGAACTTAGAAGAGTTGAAGAAGAAAGCAGGAGGAGTTACATATGGGTGAACCTGTTGTTTCGAAGAGTGTGCAGACGGATGTATTGGATGAGAAGGTTGCTCAGAAAGTGAAAGAGCAGGTAGTAGTCACTCATGATTTGTCGATTGTCTGAGGAGATCCCTGTCCATCTAGATTACGATACATTGTCGTTCTCAACTATGCTGAGCTAGAATACAGGATGCGGGCCATTTAGGTTAATGATGAGCAGTCCATTTGGTGTGATCATATGCTTTCCGAGCGACAGTGGTGCCTGCCTGGTTCTCGTTTCAGGTTGAGGTTATATGTCAACAATATCCCCGGGGCGATTGAGCTGAGCGGCATGTCAACGTCAACGTCAACGTCAACTTCGAAGACAGGTACGATCAGGACGTATTCTGCGGGTCACTCACTACTGTGCTTGTCGTGTTCACGCTTTCCATTTGTTTTCGTGTGCTACTTTTTCCCTCCTTTTCCGGCCAACTTACTACGCCGTGTGAATCCAAGTGAGAACTTCCACATGAGACTATGAGTGGACAGTAGAAAACTAACGTATCTAAGGGAAGATCGGCCTTGGAACTCTCAGTTGTGATATGACTCGGCCAAGGGGCATCCAAAACCCCAAGTTGGGACCACAACTCCCTCCCATACAATAATATCAAGTTCCAGGGGTCCTTAGTTTGTCGAAGAAGGACTTACTGTATTTTGGCGGAGAGTCTTGTGACTTGGTTATGTGAATTAAGGTTTTGGATGCCCCTTGGACTCGGCTCATAATGAGTGGTGTATGTGGGCAAGGGATGTACCTGGGCGCTGAGGGATGTACCTCAGGCTGGGCGATCCACTGGTGAGGCACCCGCGAATTGGATATGCGGATACCCTTGGGCTCACAATTTTGACACCAGAGGTCTTCCAGCGATACTAGTACGGGTTAGTAACCATGGTATTACAGAGTCTACTGCTCTGTTTCTAGTTGGGCACTCTAGGCATCACGGCGAAATCTCAAGGACCCACTCTCAACGGTTGCATAATCTACTCTATCTAGTGACGTGAGCGGTGCCTTAGGGCATACTATGATTCGTTCACCTTGTGTGGTTGTGCTACCTTATGCAGTGAAATTCCGCTTGCACCTCGACTCACCTTCACCTCATCACCCTGCAATACTACCTCAACTTACTCTCACCTCAACTCCCGGCAATATTATCTCACCTTACCTTCACCTCACCCTCTGGTCATGACGAGTGCCAATCGGACGGACGCTGTACATCTCAAATGCTGCCACAATGCTTGTTGAACCCCAGCTCATTTAGAGAGCTGGATAGCATGGCACTCCTCTACTCTTCTCCCCACTAAAAACTTGTCTCTTCGCCGAGATCCCCTCCCATCTACTCCACTTGTCGATGATAGGATTGAAAAAAATCGTCGACGAGCTTGCTCAGTTCCGCAATGCCTACTTCCTTACATTCTCTGCCGCAATGGGATACGTCTGTCTCGGATGGGACACTGGCCTGATCGGGGGTATCCTCGCTCTACCTTCATTCCAACACTATTTCGGACTTGACAAGGAATCTCGCGTAGCACGAGCTGCCTTAACCGGGAACTTAGTGTCTATCCTTCAAGCCGGCGGAATGTAAGCTTGCTATTCACTTCGATCCCGCTGTGTCTGTATTTACTGAAATTATTTGTGAAGTTTCGGAGCGATTGTTTCTAGCTGGTTTGCAAGCCGCTACGGGAGGAAGCCTTCCATGCTCTTTTCTGCTATTATTTTCATTATCGGAAGTGTGATTCAATCCGTCGTAGGTATCGGTGAAAGCCACACAGTTGCGGTTCAGCTGCTCTACTTTAGCCGCTTCCTTACTGGGGTCGGTCTCGGGTTTATCTCCTCCCTCGTTCCAATCTACGTATCAGAATGTGCCCCTCGTACTATCCGTGGACGGTGTACGGGTAGCATTGAAGTTGCTATTGCACTGGGAGATATGCTAAGTTGTAAGTTTTTCCTGTATCCGAGTCCCAACCGCTGAGCTAATGATGTCCCCTCCTAGACTGGGTCAATTACGGAGTATCTCTCAATACTGCCCCCGGAGAGATGCAATGGCGCACACCTATCATCATTCATATCATTCCTGGGGCCCTATTCTTCCTCCTCATGCTCTTCCAGCCTGAATCTCCCCGTTGGTTAGCAGACAAAGAGCGCTACCAAGAAGCTGCCAACACTCTCGCCTATATCGAACGCACCGATCCTTCATCCGCTTCAGTTCAATCGACATTGTCCGTGATTCGCGCTGACTTCGAAGGGCGCCACAAGCTTAGCATTTGGATGCAGTTCCGAAAGATGGGAGAGAACAAAACTATCGCGCTTCGTTGTGCCATCCCATCACTGCTCACATTCTTCCGGCAATGGTGTGGATTCACCGCAATCATCCACTACACCCCTCAAATATTTATTTCGCTCGGCATCTCGAACACGACGTCTTCTCTCCTCGCTACCGGCACACTCGGTGTCGTCAGGTTCGTCGCGATCTGTGTCACTCTGGTGTTCGTGATCGAATCATGGGGTCGTAAACGCACCCTATTCTATGGCGGAATTGCACAAGGCATGATGATGCTCTTGATTGGTGGCTCCGCAGCCATCCACCCTGAAAAGACTCTCGTAACGACAACCTACAGCTCCGTTATTGCCATCTACCTTTTCATCGTCTTCTACTCCCTCGGTTGGGGATTCACACCTGTCATTTTGGCATCTGAAATCGCACCTGGACATCTTCGACCAGTAGTGATGTCCCTCTCAGCTGCGACAACGCGGCTATCCTCCTACGTGATCACACTGGTGACACCGAGTATGTTGGCACAGATCGGGTGGGGAACGTATGTTGTGTTCGGAGTTGCGAGCGTGGCAATGGCCATTTTGGTGTGGGCAGGGGTACCTGAGACAACGGGTATACTCCTCGAGGACGTGAAGTGGTTGTTTGAAGTGGATTATTGGGTGCGGTGTTTACAAGATGCACCGGGAGGGCGTTGGTTCTTGGGTAGACGACGTGCGGAGAGTTTGGAAGAGTTGAAAAAGAAAGTAGGAGTTACGGGTGAACCCGCCGTTTCGGAGCGTGTGCAGAGGGATGTATCAGATGAAGAGGGTGTCCAGAAAGTGTAAGAGCCGGCTGTAGTCACTCATGATTTGTTGATCTCTGAGGTGATCCCGGTCTATGTAAATTACGATACATTGTCATGTTGAATTACTCTATGCTGGAAGATAGGATGCAGGTCACTTGGGTTAGTATTATAATGACGAGGAGTCCCTCTGGTGTGATCGTATGCTTTCCGAGCGACGATGATGCATGCCATGGTTCTCATTCGGGTCGAGCTCCTATCCCAACGATATCCCGCTCAAACGATTAGGCTGAGCGACAAGTCAACTTCAACATCGACTTCGAAGGGATGTACGATCAGGACGTGTTCTGCGGTGTAGAAGAGGATAGCACACGAAAAGCACAGCGGTGAGTGACCCACGTGAAACAAAAGTGTAAGTCCAAGTGAGAACCACTGGCATGCGAGACTATGAGTGGACGGTAGTCTGAGTTCACCAGTACTTGACCATGGTGACACCATGGGTATGGCAATGGACACCGTACCTGCACCCGCCAGCCTACACCACACCCTCACATCCTCATTACTGGTTCTTCACAGAGCCGACATGGCGGTAACCAATTAACTTATTTATTCGCTTCAGGCTCTGCCTTGGCTGTGCCACGAGATTTTTCCAGCTAAGCGACAACCTGATTGAGCTTCGTTTTCAACACATCGATTCCAAGCCGACACGCGTTAGAAGTGAGATTTTCTGCTCTGAGGCTTGCCACTCGGTGGTCTTCATATACTCCCCATGATAGATTAAAATACATGATCGGTACAGCTGCCGCCGTACAACCCACACTCTACCACACTAAATGGCGAACATATTGTTTGCCGTGATGCCGCAAAAAACGAGAGAACGAAGTCAGCCTATTGTTATGATCCTGCGTTGTGAGCCGACGTACCAGATTTCTCACACCTGAAGCTGCAGGACACATAAGCCTCTGGTGGGTTCTGTTCCCTCGTTCGTGGGAGAGTCGGGTGAAGTTCGTTTCATCTGCGTCGACCAGCCTCCTCAGGCTACAGACTTAACTTCAACAGAAATCTTTCGCTTGTCTGCAACAGCACAGGGGCTTTTCACTTTTAGGTGTAGTCATTCCTCTTTGAATGCATCAGATGGTCACTTATGCGATGGGACTTATCACCGGTACCCTTCAATGTTCAATTTGATCACTACCTGTAACCTCGCCATTGACGCCAGCGGACAAAAATGCACAGCGATGTCCGGTGATGCTCCAGATACTCGGGACTCATAGCGATCTTTCTTGGCTTCGGATACTTGGATATTTGATGATATCAGGGAATGTGTTAATTCCAGCGTCAGGGGGGTAGTTAATCTCAAATAATTTAGTGGTACGTATCTTACCTCAAGCTGTTAAGTCCTTCAGCGCGTTAGATCCTTCTCTATCCCCTCTATCTTCGCCGAACGCAGTAGATTAAGCGTGCCTCTCTTCCTTACGATTGTATGGTGCATCCCGGGCACGTGGTGTCCCGTCGGTGTATAAAAGGAAAGACCTGGCGGTTGTGCATCAACTCTTTCTTCCTCTCCCACTTCCATGAGCATCGCTGGTCCCTCTCGAGCCCCAGTCGCTGAGAGATACAATCGAAGGGAGAGTGTCGAAAGTACTTACGAAGATGACTTAATAGGTTTCTTGCAAGGGCTCAGCGTCAACGAAATTGAGGAACTTCAGACATTCTATACTGATAGGCGACGTGATGGTTATGACTTATCTGATCACGATATTGCCATGGATGCCCTGTTACAACAGGCCAGCGAACTGGCTATCTTTCAAGAGGACAGGGCACTTGCTCAGCTCTTGGCTGCTGGGGAAGATGTCGACGCAGCCCCCACAACACAGCAAGTACGACGGCAGGCAGCTCCTCAACAAAACGTCGATTGGTGAGTACGCTTGATGACCAATCGAAAACCTGTCGCTGAAAGGAAGATTCCCTAGGGCTGGGACTGCCACTGCCACGACCGTCACCCCCAGGCCTACCCCCACTCAACCCAATGCTCCTCAACAGCAGAACGGGGCTACCAGGTATGGGCAATGCGCTTTGTACAATGTCGATGTGAATTGACGATCAGATCGCTCTTAAGAAATGACACTGAAAAATCCCAGACGTGGGGAGAGTGGTTCTTCTACATGTTCGGCTGGGACACTAGCAACGTATCGGCGAACTCTAATATCAACAATGTCCGGTTGAATGTCGCCACACCAAACGCTACTTCCAATCGGTATGTTCCATGCGATGTCTCGTGCATATTTCCACCTTTCTAATACCCGTCACAGTCCTACTGGCCATACTTGTGTCATTTGCCAAGACCCAATCCATGGTGCAGAAATCCGGGCTCCCTGTAATCACTACTACGATATTGGCTGCGTTACAGATCTATTCCAGTCTGCAACCCGGGATGAAACCCTGTATCCACCTCGCTGCTGCAGACAGGCCATCCCATTCGGTGACGTCCGACCACACCTCTCGCAAGCGCTCATTACCGAGTTCCTGGGGAAACAGACGGAGTTCAGCACTCTCAAGCGTGTCTATTGTTCCTCCCCTCGATGCAGCCGTTTCTTAGGTCCCCTGTCTGAAGGCATCTTCGGCACTAAAGCGTACACCTGTCCCGTGCCTGGCTGTGGAAAGAGGACATGTGGCCAATGTCGCGGAGAATACAGTGGCGATTGGACCCATACCTGCCATCCCGACGCAGATGCACAACAAGTACTCGCCCTCAGCCGTACATCCGGCTGGGCCCGCTGTCCCGGCTGTTCCCAGATGATCGAGCTCAACATCGGTTGTTTCCACATGACTTGCAGATGCCGGACAGAGTTTTGTTACCTCTGTCAAGCACGCTGGAAGACATGTCGGTGTCCGCAGTGGGATGAGCACAGACTTATGGCGGTTGCTGAGGCGAGGGTGGATGCGCAACTTGGGCGGGGTGTGGGGCAGCAGCAGGGTGCGAGACGCGATGCACCTGCGCAACGAGCACGTCCAGTTCCTGCTCCTGTGCCTCCTCCTGTGCCTCCTCGAGTGCAGGTGCCTGCAGTACCAGCGGTGAGGCGCGTGCCAGAGACAAGGCAACCCGTTGTAGTACCCGCTGTCCCCGTCCGTCCCGCAGCACCTGCAAGGGCCGCAGGTCCGACCAGAGTAGCAGTACCGACAATACTCCCAGACCCAACCTCACGTTCGGTGCAACCCCAACCATCACCCGCAGCCGCACGAAACTCTACTGCAGTGCCAACTTCAGCCGACTATGACGCAATCTTCCAACGCTTGGACGCGATAGCCCCTGCAAGACCTAATCCACGCAGACAGGCAGTACCGGCTGCAGTGGTTCCAACCCCAATCGCACGATCAGCGCTACCCCAGGCAACACCCGCCCCTGTACGAAACTCTACGGTGGCAGCGGACTACGACGCAATTGCCCAGCGGTTGGATGCGCTAGCACCTGGAAGGGCCAATTCATGCAGACAGTCAGTGGCAGTAGCAGTGGTTCCAGCCTCAACCACACGATCGTTGCAACCCCAAACGACTCCTTTGCCTGTACGAACCTCCGCAGCCATTGGTCCAACAAGGGCAGCTTCAGTGCGGCACGAAGCAACCATCCAGCAGTTGAATGCGCAAATGCGGGCTGCACAGCAGTCAGCTTCTTCTAGTACTCTCCGTCCAGCGTCAATGTCAACCCTGGTAGTGAGCTCCAATGCATCCACCAGCGCAACAACATCAAGTAGTTCTCCTATCACTCCTACTTGGCGAATCCGTCAGGATGCTCTCACACCTAGCTCCACGTCCACCACCGACCGGGACGCAATCCGGCGACGTATGATTCGGGAAACCATGGATCGACTGAGAGTTGACCACGAGTGTAACCATACCAAGTGGATCTACCGAAGGGGAGGTGGGCGCTGCCAGACTTGTGCTCACGAGCTTCCCTTCTATCTCTTCGTGAGTGCGGCATTGATGAAAGATAAGCGTGCGTGCTGATGTCTCTGTACGCTCAGCGCTGCCAGGATTGTGAGATGTTGGCGTGTAACCGGTGCAGGCGCAATCGTTTATGAGTCATGAAGGCCTCGACAATGTGACACAAAGGTGGATAGACTCGAAGACTGTTTCAGAGATGTTTTTCTAGGCGTCATTTTATCCCTCGGAGTTTTGTGAGTTAGCACAAGTGAGATACTGTAACATAGAAGGAGTGTATATCTGGTAGATTGTTGCGTTCGTTCGTCTATAAGTTGGCATCTATATGTCTGGACACATGTTGTTGCCAAAGCTAGCTTGGACTCGCACCTTCAGAAAATGACCCTTGGATGAGACTAACTGGGAGCGAGCCTCCTAGCTCCAAGAGTGTGTGCGAAGGAGGTCCTTGGGCTGCCGAACCTGTTTACTCATCCGTCGGGACACCTCTCTGAAGATTGGGACCTGGCCATGGGGCTACGCCATGTACAGTATGAGTAGGGACAGGTGAGGAGGCGGGTGGATAGCGGTTTCGAGCTGGCGAAACTTGCTCTCGTCAGGGGCCTACCACTACCCCGAACCCCGTCCTTCCAAGACCATTCAGGGTACCAGCTACCCATTTTAAGCCCTATCGAGGGAGTTGGCCAGACGTCACAGAGGCGGCTGAGGCATGTGAGGGCGCGACCCTGGATAGATTGGTTGCAGGATGGGATAGATGACTGGGGGGGGAGGCTTCCTGCTCAGCATAAAAGCCAGATATGCCTGTGGTCAGGCACACTCCCACAGGTCGTGCGGGAACGAGGGGCATTTTCAGGCACTCCCCTGCACTTTTTCGCTGCCATGCGGTACCCATGATGGCACATACCATCATGGGTCCTCCCTCGCCATGCCAAGAGCATTCGAGTGACATAGTCAGGTTCACAAGCTCACATTTAGGTGAGATTCAATCTTCCTTCTTCGGAAGACTCCTGAGTTTGTACCTCAGTCCGATGACATTAGACATACTGGTAATCACATCAGTAAATTGGTCAAGATGCAGTGATTCCGTTTCATTCAAGGCTGGGTTCGAATCGAGCATAACAAGAAATTTCTTTGCTGCTTTGTTACTGTAATCTACCGCCTCCGCCACGGAAGTCAATAGTACATGTTCATTCAAGATCATCTCGCCGTTAGGACGAGGAATGGAACTTGTCAGCGCGGCGAAGGTTCGTGAGTTCCCGCGGTAAGCAATCAGTAGGAACACAAAGAGGTGATGAACGTGTTTGCTCAGACCCGTTCAGCTCGCAGAACCAACCCGAGTTTTCAAGTAAAGACTCAGAGGTGAGTGATCCAGCCCAGGGCACCTGTACGTGATTGCCAGCAGTTATCTGATATATCACGAACCGATACTCATGGACACAAGGAAGTATGCACACACACAGCCCGGAGGCATACAGAGTCTTTGGCTGTGCCAAGGTACATAGCACCACGTATGACACGAAAAATGTACGAGCGGGCGCATCATGGTACTAGGTTGGCCAACCGTGCTCTGGAGTTTGTTCCGGCTCTGAGTCGCTAGTGCAGAGTTCAGGGGTATAAAACGCCTCTATACGTCTCCCCGTTCCCCCAAACGAAGCACCTCAAATCTCGTTCTACAGCTGGTCTGTTTCACAAGCGTTCAACATGAGCCCGACATTCATCAGGCATTTGACATTCCTATCGTAAGTCACGTTCCTTCAACAGTCTGTGGGACTCACTCTTGATCGGGACAGCGACAACCTCGGTGAGGATGCGACATTGATACTACTCTTCAATCCAATCGAGGGGTTTTACGGTGACAAATACCCCGTCGTTTGGAAGTAAGTGCTATCGCATGACCAGCACCAAACTTTTACTGAGCTGCATACCAGAGTCGAGAAATTTGGCGCTACAGGTAAATCAGTGACAGTAATTCGACCCGCGTGCTACTCACCGTCTGCTGCGACATGATTCCTCAAAGGTCATTCCCAATTCACCGAGACCTACCAGAACCAGTGAGTTCCTCGCGCGTTGGCATCCGATATAGAAATGAACGTGCGATTATCCTGTCGCGCTAGACTTGCTTTCCTCAAGCCGGAAGTAAACCATACTAACAACACCATCGTCGCAGTTGCTGCTTTCAAACTGATCGATGTAAGTGTCTCTTGGATATCTGAAAGGATTGCGAGTACTCACATCACAAAGATCGGCCAGGTGACTGGGCTGACCAAGGACGAGAACGGTGTCTACAGCTTTACCGTAAGTTTAGTTTTCATGGAGTAGACCTCGCTTGTCCTCATTAGCAGTCTCCGACTCCTTTGCAGAACCCAACCGGGGTTGTGCAAGTGAAGAACAACTCTCCAAAGAATGAGGATATGGCCCTTGGTGAGCTACGACGCGCTGTTTCCCTTCGTAAGACGGGGGTAAAGGACTCAGCTTCGCCGTTTTACAGGATTCTTCAGGCTAAACCACGATTTCGTCCCAACCCCAATCCTATACTTCAATCCGATCGGGTTCGTCCCCCTCTCTTCCCGCCGCCATGGGGAAATGCTGATTCGAAGATGGCTGACAGACCCGACACCTCCGTGGAGACGCCGTTCGCACCAGTCTTGCGTGCTTACATCACTGATAAGTACCAGGAGAAGCAGATCACCTTCGGACCCGTCATTAATAGCGAGCCCATCTGGGAAGCAGACCTTGCCGCTCTCCATGAGGATACCGCATGGGTGCTCAAACGCGATCCGGAAACGGGTGCCTTCAAGATCACTGAAGCCTAAGGCGGAAGACTGGCGAGGAGGGTGACGGGATAAGATAATGACTTGGTAGAGAAAGCTCTGGCTGATATGTAGTCGTGTTGTAGTTGATGTTGTTGCGTGAGATGTATACTCATTTTTTTGCATGAGGGAGCTGAAGGTTTGGAACGAGGCTCCTCTGGATCAATCCACTCCTGACTCATTCGACGATCAACCACGCACCATGGGAAGTAACCCTCACCGTTGATTCAAACATTCACTAGTGCCACATATTAGTATCAGCATGCCATTGTCAGTTCAACGATCAATGGATCCGAATCCAAGAGTATGACTCATATGGGAAGGACGCCTTTCTGATAAATCGCAACGGTCAACACGCCAACTCGCCGTCTTTGGTTCGAACGAGCTGTAACTGCCGAGATCTCAAGTCGGGCAGCCTGCATAGAAATCCGGTCAACATCAACAGGTATATTCGCAAATAATACACGCAACAAAAGATCACGAGGGCGGGGGAAAAAATCGAAAAAAAAAGAGTATAGCAGCTCTGGTAAGGAACACCACCCCACATCATCCCAACGAACGACCAACACCAAAAAAAAAGGCTTGGGATGCGCTCCAGCTGAGCTGCGCTTCCATCTGGGACTTGCGGTAGACTCCTGCAAAATAAGAGAAAGAATAGCAGGGGGACAATAGTGCGAGTCCGGAATGAGTTATAAAAAAAATGATGGTGCTCGCGTTGCCAGTTTTAAACGTCTCACGGAGTTTAGGGCAGGCTTGGTTACACTTGGATCGCTCGAAGTCGGAAGCATTTGTGATGACGGATTGCATTAGGGAGAGAAAACTATTACACAGCTGATATCTATGCAAAACGAACGTGAATTAAAACGAGCATATTCGTCTACGAATTCGTGAGGCGTTTGACCGAAATGCGAAAGCAATGACAACATGGACAACGAAAACTTGGAAAGCATAGTGACAGGAAGTTTGAAAGAACGGCTCTCGCCTGCGAGGAGGTATATGAATGGGTTTGATGATATATTACATAGAATGATGGATGCCAAATCCATCGAGGGAAGTGGAAGGGATTGTCGCAATGGAGGGTATGTGAATCTTCAAATCATGCCATACGTTGCGCCCGCGCGTTGGAATGTGGATAGCAAGTAAAACGTGGTCGTGAAGAAAGTGTAATGTCGTCATAGGGGAAAGAAAGATGATGGATGAATGTGATGATGCGCCGAAACTTGAGCCTTTTGTTGTTCCGAAGTGGGTATCTGAGTACATAATGGGGTTTCTAGAATCTGCGACATTCTTAATCAATAGCAACACAGGACAGCAGCGAACACGAACCATGAGGAGTTTTGACAGTGTTCATGTTTGCAATGGGTTTGCCAGACTCGTCAAATAGCGTCAACAAACTTGAATTCGTGCCTCGTTTGTTCATAAGCGTGTCGTCCGAGTCAGATCGCAACGGGTGAATTCCGGGCCGATCCAGTCGCAAGGTGAGCATCATCGACAAACCAGCTCTCGCGAGGTGTCCGGGTGGTTGAAGCACCGAAAACATCAACCGGATCGTCGCCTTCCTCGGGTTCTTGGAGTTCTTGCACAGGGGAGCCACCACTTGGGCTCGTTGCCTCCGTATCATCCTGGGTCGCAAACGTTGTGGTGCTGTACATCCGGTTCTTCACGACCTGCATACGAAGGTTAGCATTCGGCAACGACGTACTGGATAGAAAGAGGACTCACACCACCGATAGGACGCGAATAGTCCTCAAAATCCATCAAACTTGCGTCACTGCGTCCTTGTGTTCGCAAACGAGGATGTAAAAGGCCTTCAACAAGTCGCGATTCCTCCGTCGGTGCGGGAGAGGGTGCGGACGCGAGAGGAAACCTGACGGGAAGAGTTATCCCAGGATGGATCTCTCCAGTACTAGGCGATGCTAATGACGTGGGGCCGTGAGGTTGAGGTGCAAGGATATCGTGCGGGTTAGAAAGCATCCCTTGGGGAGGTGGGACATCCGTTGACTGTGCTACGTCTCCTGCTCCAGAGTACGGTGAAGGTGGGTGTGGATCAGGGTTGGAAAGTATGAAGGAATACTGTCTTCGATGTTGTGGCGTCGCCGCTGATACATGAATTGGAGGTGGAGGCGGCGTCGTTCGCTCGACGCTCATCTTCGCAGTGGCCTTCTCTGGGTCTACGTCCGTCGACTCGCGTAGTGTTGGAGAGGGAAGGTCCCTATCTGATGAACGAGGCGAAGGGGTATGACTTGCCCGACGCAACCGATCCAACAAGGCGCGAACACCATGAACAGGACTCGACTTTTCCATGCTCCCTGAACTGGAAGCAGACGTGGCACTCCCTGCCCTTCGTCTCCAATCTCTTTCCTTAAGGCTCTGCTTTTCCGCCTGCTTCTCCTTGTCGGAGGTGGTGGTTCCCCATTCCTTCCATGCCCTAAAACTCGTCGGAGGAACACCGAAGCTATGCCGACCACTGCCTCTCTTCTTCCCAGTACTTCCGCTCGATTCGCTGCCTGGTCTGCTAAACCCGAATCTGAACCCTTGGTTGAGACCATGTCCATGACTGTACGCGCTTGACAGAGCTCCCTGAGACGACACGCTCCTGAGAACGTCAAAGCTGCTCGGCGTCCCACTACGCGTGGGTCCATAAGATCCACTCCCGTAAGTACTCCGTGCATCGTACGAGCCTGAGAAGTCGCGATAAAGGGCAGGGGAGAAGGCGCTAGGACTGTATATCGAGCCTTCTGGTGAACCGAACGCTGACCCGAGACCTGGCCGGTTGCCTCCGGGATCCGTGGCAAGAGTTGGGGAGATACCACCACTGGAAGGAACACCTTGAGAAAGCTCTACGCTTGGTTTTCGAATGCTCAGCAGTGGCTCTTCGCTTCCTGTTCGTGTCCGCGTCAGAGCATCGACAGAGCCAGAGCCAGAACCAGACCCAAGCGTCTGCGAGTGTGCGTAATGTGAGCTGCAGGATGGAGCGACGCTGTGACTGCCAAACCAGGCAACCGCATCTGGACCCGGAAAGCTCTTTCTGCGTGATGTATAATAGGCAGAAGGTGGTGGTGCAGGTTGAGCGGCCTGGCGCTGTGACGGCGAGGGAACTGGTGGCGGCGGCGCTAGT
>JBBPJZ010000792.1:0-13479 GCA_038089015.1 Chalciporus aff. trinitensis | reverse complement strand
CACCAAGGAATGGCTGAAGGCAGGACTTGGTGATGGTATTGACTACCTTGACAGAATTACAATTCATTAAATATCATTACATTCGATTATGATACGACTATGATACTCATACGTTACAATACCACTCCGACCCCAGAGAATATGTTATGAATATGATAGAATACTTTGTGAGCCATATCGTAATCATAATTGGTCAGCACTGACCCCTATGGCTGCCATTGTCCTCCACTACTTTCTTGGTTGCTGCATTTGCCTTGCTGCATTTGGACTTTGGTTTAGATTTTGTCTGTGGCTGGGCAATGAAGTCATCCTTGTCAGGAATTGCCAGAGTGGAGGAAATGATTGGAGCAGGAGTAGAGACTGGTGTGAGAGATGTGGCAGCCACATCTTGTGAGGGTGCATGGTGTTGTAACACAGGAACAGGAATGAAAGGAGGAACAAACATAGAAGTATGAGCAGGTGCACCAGCAGGGGCGGGGTCAGGGATAGGTGCTGCAGGAATCAAACCAGGAGTGGGAGCAGGAATGTGAGTGGGAACAGAAGCAGCAGGAACAGCAGTGGTGACAGGAATGGCAGTGACAGCAGAAACAGGAATGACAGCAGAAGTAGGAATGACACCATTGGGGTGCTGTAGTATGCTGAGATCCTGCATGGCAGCCGAAATAGAGTCAGCTTGTGGAGACCCTAGTGTAGTCAAGGCTACAGCTGGTACAGCAACCAGTCTGCCTTTGAGCATTGCATGCTCGAAGTTATCCTCCCAGCTATTGTCCAGAGCTGGTTGAGTAACAGACATGCCTATAGAGCCAGAGGAGCTGTCAGAAAATAGACTGTCATTGAAAAACTGCAACATGTCCTGAGCCCAGGAATTGCCAGTGAGCAGGTGCTGATGATAGAAATTGTGGTATTGAAGGTATGAGACACCAGACTTATCCCCATGTTTCGCCAAAAGTTCCTTATCACCAGACAATATGAAGACAGCCTTTTATAGACATCTGTTAGTCGAAAATGAATTGAAAATTGATCTGAAGTAACATACCACAACAGCTGCAGCCACAATCATCCATGTGGTGATATGGCACAGTTTCCAAATCCTGCCTTTCATCTTCAGGCCAGGTGCATGGCTTTGAGAAAGGGATGATTTCCCAAATAGTGCCACTCTAAGGATCTATTGAGTGCAAAGTCAGACAAGAGGCCTACATATTCTGAGGCAACTTACCTTGATGAGGATTGCAGACTTAAAGAGCATTGATGGTATTAACTGCTTAGCCTTCAGATCAGGAAATAGTACAGGTGCAAATTTTGTGTGTTTCCCAAACAGATTGACAAGCAATGCATGACACTCAGCCTGCAATTCTTGGGGGAAATCATGAACAAAGAACTCAGAGGGAAGGCCAAAGATGGCTCCAGCTGTTGCTTTGATGTCAGAGACCATCTCGGAACGAATGCTACCCACACCCTTTGAGAACTAAGGTAATACTGTAAGGAAGAGTTTAATTGAAATGGAAATACTCACCTCAGATCCAAAATTCTTGTGGGCCATCAGCAGCCAGTCAGCACAAGGGACAAAAGTGAATAGCTCAGTCTTGACACCATCCTCGATAGATTGTGTGGATAGCCAATGCTCCTCACTGTTGACATCAAGGCATGAGTTTTCTGAAATGGGGAAAATTTCACTATTAATCCAGAGGCAGTGAGTGATGGAGTACTTGCGACCAAGGAAGTGAATGTCATCCGCCTTGAGGCAGAGCACAAGCTCTTCATCTGTCATGTTGCCTTGGACCTTCTTGCCACTGCTCTTCTGACATTCTAGTAGTATGTTGCATTTGTGGAGACTCTGGTATTTCCCACACAGAACAATGAGAAGGCGTTGTGTCTGCATGAGACACTGCATAAAATGAATGTTACCATGATTATTATGAATAGATCTTGATTTGACACACCTGTTGAAGCTCCTGGACTATGGCAATTCCCCACCTACTCTCAGCTTGATCAAGTGCAGCCTGGATTTCTCTGAGGTCTTAGTCAGAATCAGATTCACTGGTAGTTTCATCAGCTGAGAAACAATCTTCATCATCACTGTCCTGAATGTTTCTGAGTGTGTTGGTGAAGTCCTCCTGGGGCTGTTGAGAGCGAGGTGGCATGGCAACTTGAAGAACAGAGAGAGATGTCAAGATAGAGAAAAGGAATGAAGTTAGACAAGGTCTGTGACCCAGGTCTGCAGGAGAATAACAAAGCCTTTATATACTTGGTGGATGTGAAGAATCGTACCAGGCAGAATGTGTTGCTGTTGTGTGATGGCAGGATGATGGGATCACCTTCCCAAAACAAAGCGAGCCACGTAACCTGTGAGATCAAAGTCAGCATGACACCTTCAAATCTTGCGTGATGTTCAGGGACCTGTAATGGTAGGCCTGCAACTTGAATGTGATGATCCAAGACTTATCTATAACAACTGCATAGAACATACTCTAAGCAATGGGTCAAGATTGATCCATTAGCGATGTAAAACATTGCTGGGTAATGTGGAAGGCAAATGCAAAGACCTGAGATGAGCTGGCTGCAAACTCATGTTAAGCATGCATCAAATTGAGTGCAAGAAATCAGGCCACCATCAGAAATTGCGAAATGCAATATGATTGAACCTAAAAAGTAGTCAGCCTGTATCAACATGTCATTATTCACATGTTTTCTGCTTTACCAATGGGCCCATGAATTTAATACTTTGCTGTGAAATTGTCAGCAAGATTCAGAAAGATGGTGATAGAATGGAAATAGATTGACCAGGCAATATTGAATTGACACAACAATGTCCATAATCAAACATGAGGCTAGGGTGGGGCATGTTTGCAATGGGCCATCAATGACTCTTGTAAACAGATAATAAGGCATGAGGCAGGTGGAGCATTGAACCTTGCCTCAATATTTGTAGCTAATATGCCTTGCACCACTAACATCTCCACTATTGCAGACTCCTTCATCAAGATCGTATGTATTCTGCATAGTTGTTGTCTCACAAGGCCATTCCACTCATTCACCTTTGCTTCTTCTGTGCTTGGAAACAATACTGTAGTATTTGTACAAGGTTATAATACATTTGTTATGACTCTACAGTTCGCATCGTTGAGCGCAAATAAACATATCCCCATCAATATAATCAACAAGAAAGAAGTCATCCTGCCAGGAAAAGTTGGGAACCAGCAATGCCCCATGGATAATAGAGTGGATGGAGATGAATCTTGCAGAGGTACGAGAGAGTGTGTGGAAACATCTCAGGCGAAGGTCATGATTCACATTGTGTTGTGGACCTGTTGGTGCATCAATGGGCTGAACAAGAGCAAGGTCTAGGGAGTGACCAGCAATACTGTATTTGAAGATGAAGAGAAGTTGAGCAATGATGATTTGCAAAATCTTGTCATCATTGCAAGTATGTACTAAGACACAGTCTTGCCACTTGTGACCATGGAAACTTGGATTGCATCTTAGATAGTCAGTCATGAGCTTCCAATCCACCATTGATTTGTAATTAACCTTGAGGTGGTAGTGTTCCTGTACCTACACCACCCAGGGTCAGTTTGATAGTCAACAATCTTGTAGGAAATATACCTTCTCATGGCCCTGGGCTGCAGGTAGTGGGTCCTCAAAGAGAGTGTCAACAAACGCTGTGTGTAACGACCTTCACCATTTGTCCAAGGTTTATGAGGCCTTGGAGCTAGCTTCAGTGCATCTTGATAGAAGACCTTACTTGCAGGGAACTTTGAAGGAAACCAACAAGAGCTTGCAGGAGACCCACTAGCTGTTGAAGAGAAATAACAAGAGAACTAGACTAAGGTTTCCCCTAGCCCAATGCCCGTATTATATAATCATCTACGTATGTACATGTTTGTACTATTCTAGCATATTCTATAATAAAGGCCTTTACGCTATTGGTCAGATATATACATGCTGTAGTTGTACAATAGGAGTCCATATTGCTATTGGTTAGAATGTCCCAGAATGTTCCATAGGATTCCATATGACGTCAGTGGCTAAGCCTCATGTATACCTTGTGTATGCCTCATGTTGTCCTCATGTATGGTTCTAGGCTGATCTGGACTATGATGTCATGATGATGTCATGAGTCACGTGATATGAATAAGATATCCATGTGTTGTCTTCAGATAAGATATGATAAGGTCATGTGATGTTATCTTCAAGAGTCATGTAACTTGATAAGATAGAAGTCTTGATAAGATCCACATAGATGTCAATAAGATAAGATAGAGACCAATTAGATGGTGTCACAATATATAATTGTAACACCATGAGCTTGCAACAGAAGTTCTGGAATGCTGGAACAGAGAGGTGTGTCACCTCTACCAAATTGAGCATAGTGGGAACTTGAGGAGCACCAAGGTAATGGTGTAATGCACTCAGATTGAATGTGTCCATCACAGCAACCTCCATCGACTGGTCATCAAGCTCATCCTGTTTGAATCAACTGAGCACATCATTCTGGCATTGTGTTTGTAGTTCCATTATCTGGCCCCGGATCATCTGTGAAACAAATAATGTGTGATCAAGTCTCAGAACCTGCAAAGCACAAAGTCAGCTGGGGTGATAACAGTATGTAAAAAGAGAGTAAACCTGGTCTGCTATATCTTTCCTGTTTGTTTGCTGCAAGTAATACCGTTTGATTGGGCCATGCTTGGACTCGTTTGAGCATGTGGAGAAGTTGCAGGATGCACCCTTCTCTCTAATGTCCTGGAATGCATGCTTTGCAGAATGGGCCTTGGGAAAATTCCAGTTCTTTGATTCCCACGTCATATCGATATACATCTACAATGAAGTTAGCAATTGCTTTGTAAAGAATGAACAAATTAGCATACCTGGAGAAGCTCCTGATATACAAGGAGCTCAGCTTCACCCTCCTCGAGTGTTTGTTCCATGTGAACATCAAGTAGGATATATTGGTGATATTGGAGGTGGCTGGCTATGCACTGGAGAAGTACATAGCCAGCTGGATCTGCTTGACAGGTAATGATGTTTTGAGTCGTAAATAGAATTTGCTGGACAAACCACATTTGAGAAATTAAGATACCAAAGGAAGAAAAGGACTTCTGCTAACACACCTTTGCGATATCCTGATACTTGTTTCCATTGTTAAACATGACATTTGTTACACTGTGAAAGTGATTCAAGTGTTGCCATCATGAAAACACATCATGCCTATTATTAATATAATAAATAGAAATAGAATGAGTTTAGCAGGGTGTTAAAGATGGCGGATTTACTCACTGAGTGTCGACTGTTTTCATTGCATCCTGACTAAGAGTTGTTAAATGGAACTTAATCCTCTCAAAGAGGTGCTTGCTCCACAGGCCATCACCCACATGTAGCAGGTCAAAACAGAGGGCACACAGAGGATCCAAGTGTTCCACCATCCAGAAGGCATTCTGATGATAGCCATGTGAATGATCAATCAAAGAAAGATATTAATATCTCACCTGCACCAGTCTGAGACTCTGTTCCTTTAGAAGCTTCTCTCTCCATTCATGGTTTCGCTGATACAACTCAAGGCAGGCTTTGGCATCTCTGATAGTTTGTAGATCATAATCTGTTGAGTGGTCATTAAGATTCTCTAAGGGAATGAAGCAAATAGGACAAGGGCATTTGGAGTTGATCCCCCAAATGAGTGCCATCACACACCTGTCAAAGTATGAGAGAAATATGTGCTCCATATGGGATGTGAATGTACTTCTTCTCATAATCACCAGATAAAATTAGGATAATGGGAAATAATATTTGTAAAACATCGTCAAAGCATTTGTAGGTGAAACCTGTCCTTGAGAGGGAGGCGATCATCTTGAGCAGCTTGCAGAATGAGTCATGCCAGACAACATGTTTGAGATTGATATACAATAGCTTGCCATCTTCTTCCAAGTCTTCTGGAACCTAATGACATACCAAAAATGATTGCTCCTGCCATGGAATGATAGTGGATGATGCAAACATACAATTGGCAGTCACCCAACCAAATGCCCTTCACCAACACCTTTCCCATTCCTCAAGTTAACAGGCAAGTTTTCACATTGCGCAATGACTGGGTAAGCCTTGGCAGTGCCAAACACTGATAGTTGTGTCTTGTCCGCATACAGAATGAACGTGAAAGGGACTCCATTATTGGCCAGTAATTCAGACTGCAATGTGTGTATGACATTTAAGAGGATACAGGAACAGATAGTACTATGTGCATACTTGGATATTCCACCAGCAATTGGCTGTCCATGGTTCATCAATGAATCACTCATAGTGAGTCCTGTTGTGCTTGTATAAATGCTGGGCATCTCAAATGAAATGGGGAGCCAAAAGTGGCTCAGCAAGGAGATCCAAGGCCCAGTCCCACAGAGGTCTTGTATACATATCAAATGAAAGATCTTGCTTTTTGTAATGGATGGGAATAGTATGGGGTTGGAACTATAAATAGAATGGAGTCTCTGTAGGTCAGTCAATAGAAGCTTTGAATTCTGAAAACACAACACTTACAGGAGCCAACTGTTGAGCTGCATTCTGCTAGGCTGTGCAAACATCAGCAGAGCTCTTGAGAGTAAATTTAGTGCCAGCAGACGAGATCTTCTATATGATGCACAGCAAGGTGTTGATCTGCTGCTTGTTCAAAGCAGCTTGATGAGTAAGTTCTGCAAACTTGATGTCAGTTTTGGATTCAAATGGGTGCCAAGGTTCTTCATCCATGTGTTGTCTGCAGGTGGTAGTGTGAAACGACTCAAAACAACCAAAGGGGTTGAATCAAGTCTACACAAAAACCAGGGATAAAGACAAGAGTAAATGCTGAAGGTGCGAAGGCACTACAGCGGAGAGCAGAGAGCAGTTGAAGAGGAAATCTCCAAGTGAACTAAACTGGGAGTTCCCAGTTAGCTCCTTGGGGTTTATATAGTCCTACATCTATTTGTACATGTTTGTGCCTATGGTAACTATAAGAGGAAAAGGTACATGGTACGATGTATGTGGGTTTTATGATTGGACGATAAAGGATATGAAATAGAGAGCTGTGCGCATAGCCTGGTGAAACAGGAGGTGGCAGCACAGGAATGTGAAACACGGCGTAAGGCGTAAATGAAGCAGTAATGAAAAGAAGCGAAACCTGTGCGCATAGCCTTAAGGCGTAAGGCGTAGGGCGCAAATGAAACGGAGATGAACCGTGAGAAGATAATTAGTCCATATGGGGATAGGGTGGAAGTGAGGTGGCGACTGTGGCAACGAACTGGAATACCACATGTCTGTGATCAGATATGATCATAAGATAAGATCCTGAAGAGATTAGACAAAGTGAGAGTGAAGAAACGACTAAGTTCATGAACGTAGCGTGTCTTGTGAGGGCACCGTAACATAGTGCAACTATAGGCAGAAAATTGATCGATGACAGTGGGCCAACCACTCTTCAGATGATATTCTGTCTTGAATGAGTTGGAGGGAATGGATGCTAATGCATCCAGAATGTTGGGCTTGTTAGCATGGGTTCAAGGAACACTTGCCATTGTAGCATCTGAAGCTTGGCTTGATCCTGTTATTCAAGATCAAACAATAGTTAGCCTAGTCAGAAAACGTGGAGGGTACTTACTGTGGGAGCCTTCCTCGATATTCATAGCATGATTGTGATCCTTGAATTCAACATTAAGCATCTGGTGGACCTCAACGTCGTTCAACAGAGCAAATGAGGGACTCTGTGGGACATTGACATAATGCCCAGGTGAATGGGATGGACTGAAAAGTGAGATATTATCAGCTGCAGCTGCCTGCCTCTCTCCTCATTGCCATTTTTTCTCCTTGCAGTGTTCTACAGGTAGCAGTTAGTTCAAGGATATTTTTGAGTCAAATTTTTGTACACACCTGCTTGTTGAGCCTCAACCACTTGGGCTGCCAAGTCTGCAAACTCGTTGTCATGTCTCTGCTTGTCTTGTTTGCATGCACAGCTGTTCTGGTCTGACTTGATCCCACGTCTTGAGAACATCCAACCACATTGTTGGCAATCATCTTGCAATCATTGCCAGTTGATGTGTACATGTGTCCACTCAATTTCGCTGGAGGCATGGATATATACAGTCAGTATAAGGACAAAAAAATGCAGAGGATATAATGGAATCCAGTGACACTATGGCAAGTATTGAACTCACTGGGAAGAATGTGAACAGCATGTGGACTAGACTGCATGATGCATATAATTATCTTGCACTGCTTGGAAGCATATCAGCGTCCAAATAGGTTGCTTAAAACAGTCAATCTCCTATTCAGGGAGGCTTGGAAGATTCTGAGTTGCATACCTTGCACATGTCACATTGAAAGAGCTTTGACATAATCATGATTATATTCCAACCCTATTGGACCCATCATACAATAACTCTGAAGACACTCTCAATTTGGCAGTCTTGGAAGTCAGGTACAGAAATTTCCAACATACATTAGCACCGCTGTCAAGCAATGCCTTTGCAGGTAGGAAATGCTTCTTCTTCTGATCTGATGATACTTTTATGTCTAGAAGGATCTCTTTAGTTATTGTGACTGATCTGACACATACCTGATCTGGGATTGCTCCGGTTCAACCAAAGACCCTGTTTGGGTTATAGATAGATCTTGATCATCTGTAGATTCTTCTATATCCAATACTTTATACTTATTGGGATTAGTGGCAAAAACACCCAGTTTGTTTACACTGCATGTTCTTTTCCCTTGGATTTGTCTTCAGTGTTTTTCATGTCATAAAAGTATGCCTTCATTGCATCAAAGTCCATGCCTCTAATGTCTCAGAATTGGTCTTGGGTACTTCTTTCTTCTTCTTCCCATGAGCTATTCATGGGTTGTCCATAATCATAGACATGTCCATATTCAGGTTGTTCTGTGAACCTTACTTGTTGACTTCTTTTACATTCATATTTGTGTTTGCCTCTGAGTCATTTGCAATCAGGGCATTCAACACATGGCTTCCTGCAGTCATGGGTCCAATGAGATTTGTCACCACAGTTGTAGCAACTGCCTCATGTTGGAGGTCCACATGATGAAGGGTGGTGTGATGATTGACTTGATGAAGCAGAGATGTCCATAGCATTTGGATCTCTGTACCTAGATTGTGATGTGGTACGTCCATGTGTTTGATAACCTCTGTTGGCTGTGTTGTCATGTATGAAGTCCAGTGCTTCTTGTGCATTGCCTATCTCAGAGATGTTCCATAGATAAGTGATTACATCAGGTGATCTCTTTTCATCTCTAAGATCTGTGCAATAATTGAATCTTTTGTATTCTTTTCAAGTAAGAAAATTGCATGTGTCAGGTCAATGTTTGCCCAATCATAGATGGCTTGTCATCTAACAATGTATTCATCTGTGTGCTCATTGCATTGTTGAATAATTTGTGTAAGGCGATGGCTTGCCCAATCTTGTTGATTGTTGCTACAGAAAAGTCCTTCTACTTCTCCTTCTAGTTCTGCCCATGTGTAGGCCATGCCTCATGCTAGTCTTGTTTGAGCAAATGAGCTGCCTTTGTTTCCTTTGATCCATGAGAGTATGGCAACTACTGCATCATACAAACCAACAGGAATGGTTGTGGTGTTTGTAGCAAGCCAAGCTTTCATCTTAGCTCACCATTCTTCAAATTTAGAAACTGATCCATCATAGTCTCCAGGGTCTGCAAAGACTTCTATGCATCATGAGGCTGCCAGGGTGCCATAAGCAGGAATTCTTGCTGTAGCGGCCTGGAGTTCCACTTCTAGCCTTGCTATTTCAGCTTGTGCTGCTGTGGCATTATTATGTGCTCTTGCTTGCTCTGCAATCACAAGAGCAAACAGCTGATTGGCTGCTGTACCCTTCTGGTCTGGTGTAGAGTTAGGGTCATTAAGAACATCTAAGTGTTGAGTGAAAGTGGGGCCTGGAGTTGCCATTATGTCTTAGAGTTTCTAGGGGTAATGGATATATATAGATGTGTAGTCTTGAAAGCATAAAGAGAAGACTTGAAAAAGGAAAACTTGAAAAGAAAACTTCTAGAGTACTAGTGGAAGCACCTGTACTTAATAGCTCTTCATAGGAATAGTTCTTGGATGTCTTCCAAGAAGATCTTAGGGTCCTGTGTCAAAATGTGGGGAGTGCACCTAGGCTGAGAAAGTGAAGGCCTGGGGCAAAGTGCTGGAATATGGTGATGGAATGGAAAATCATATCTTCTTCTTATCCCTGATGTGCCTAGCTAACTTCTTCTGGCAGTGAGGCAGAGGGGCAGAGTGTCTGATTTGTAAGAGGGTAGATGTGAGAGTGGATCCCAAAGTGGAGTGGGAGAGCATTTACTTTCTTCCTTAAGGAGCATAGGCTCCTCTTCTTCTGCAACTCTCTTGTGCTTGGTTCCAGATGTGGAACAGGAGCCAGAGGCTGTAGGCTACAAGTAAGCAGGAGTCTTCTTCTTCAAAGCTGCTGCCTGAGGTACCAGATTCTTCCAAGTAACTGGGGCTGGACAAGGCAGTGTGGAAGAAGTCAGTGTCAGAGTCCAGATTGATCTGAGAGTCTCATTGTAGAGCTCTCTGTAGAAAGTAGGGGCAAACAGGGTGTAGATCCGTAGATTGTCTCTGACTGTTGTAAGTGGAGGGGGTGCAGCATACCTGACGTCTCATTGAATGAGTCCAGGTGCTGTGTCATTGGGATTGAGCTCCCCTTCTTCTAAGGGCTAAGCATAAGCCAGAGCTGGGTTAGGCTCATCTAAGACAAAGCCTTGGGAGTAATCTGTGTAGATGTCTGTGTAATGGTAGGGGAAGGGTGGGAATGGATATGAGCTGCCTTGCTTGTAGGTGACATGAGGAGTGGTACCTTCCAAGTACTCCTGGAGTCCCTGACTGGACTGCACTGCAGATACCAGTGACTGATCAGTGAAGAAGGTGGCAGAGGCGGCATAGGAGGTTGCTGTAGTAGTTCACTGGGCACTTAGCCTGTTAGCCTTCTCATTGGGTCTCATCTAAGTTTGTGTACATACTGGCTAGTAGTTTCTTGACTGCCAGGCAAAGTGGTAAGGGTGAGGGCGAGTCTAAATCTAATGAAACAACCTGAATACTAACTTGAAGGTGATCGGACTTCAAGACTTGAGCTTTGACTTAGGGCTTTGCCTTAGTACATTGAGTAGAAGTGTCAAGGGAAATCTCCAAGAGGTTTAGACTGAGGAGTTCTCCAGTTTCTCTTGGGTTTATATACATAAACTATTGTATGTACATGTTTGGTAAACACTAGAACATTCTATGTACGCACATACAGCACTCATAACGCCATTGGCTGTAAATAAGCATGAGGAAGTTGTATGATATGCATCCATATCACTATTGGTTAGAGTATACTAGAATGTTCCATAGGGTTCCACATGCATTCTACACATGTAGTGTTCTAGAGCAGTCTGGAATATGATGTCATAGATCATGTGAGATAGATAAGATGAGATTAGATAGTGGTCACATGATGCAATAAGATAAGATGTTGAGTGAAAAAGTTCTAAGTCCGAATGGTCAATCTAGACAATTGTAACAGCTATGACAAAGAAGACAGAACATGGGAACCAGAAAAGAATTTAAAAAATGCACCCCTATGTGTAAAAGAATTTCATAACAAAAACCCTAATGTACCACAGAACATAAAGAATATTCTAGAAGAACAAGGTATTGATTACCTGGAATATTTCAGAACATTCCGAAAATACAAAAACATGACAGAACAGAAACAAACAGGGTACAACAAACTAGAAACAGTATAAGAAGGGACTGTCTGAGATGACAGACTTTAACCCACACCACCCACCCAATCTAACAGTCAAGCCACCTGCTCCTATCACCACCACCACCAGATATTAAACATGTTCACCTTCCCCACCATCCAATACACCATGGGTCGTGTTATGATCCTTTCTATTATGATCTTCTCCTTCCTCTTCTTCAATCCCATCATCACAACCACATTCAGCATTACGGTCACAACAGTTTTAATCAGTCTTACCATCTCTGTTGTGAATATGCTCTTCCAACTCATCATACCAAACTCCTCCCTCATCATGGATATCACGTACAATAGGGATATAGGAGAAGGCACAACAAGATACACATTTACTATGAATCAATTCAGAAGACCATGTTCAGAATGCATGACACCCAGACCATGGGACAGGTACAAATATAACAACAACCCCAAAGACATTGATGCTGAAAACAAACACAGGGAATATGCACAATGTTGTGCACAAAGAGAAGAAGAAGACATGCCTTCTCTTCACAATGACAAAGAAGGCATTGCTAACATTGACGAGGACACATCCCCTCAGCAGTATGCTGATCACCTTAATGAATGGGAATTCTCACTGGATTACCTCGCTCACAGAGAAGATGCCTGGAACTATCCAGGTTACAACAATGACAACTGGACAGACCCTGGTCCATCAAATCAACACCAAGGTTATGGTCATGAATATACTACCAAAAATCCTATTCATGACAGTGCAGGTGTTGATGAAGAAGGTGAACACACTCATGCTTTCATAGCTGGTGAGTTAACAAACATCAACACAAAAAAAGAAGACAAATGGGACAGGCTTCATCGCCAGTACAACCACTCAGCTTAGGTCATCAGGATGCTGACCCATAGACAGGGGGAAGTGTTACAATTGCCTTAGATCGACCATTTGGACTTAGAACTTTTTCACTCAACATCTTATCTTATCACATCACATGACCACTATCTAATCTCATCTTATCTATCTCACATGATCTGTGATGTCATATTCCAGACCGCTCTAGAACACTACATGTGTTAAACACATGTGGAACCCTATGGAACCTTCTAGGACATTCTAACCAATAGCGATATAAACACATATCATACAACTTCCTCATGTCTATTTACAGCCAATGGCATTATGAGCACTGTACGCGCGTACATGGAATCTTCTAGTATTTACCAAACATGTACATACAATAGTTTGTGTATATAAACCCAAGAGGAACTGGGAAACTCCTCAGTCTAAACCTCTTGGAGATTTCCCTTGACACTTCTACTCAATGTACTAAGGCAAAGCCCTAAGTCAAAGCTCAAGTCTTGAAGCCCAATCAACTTCAAGTTAGTGTTTAGGTCGTTTCACTGAGCAAAACCATGGTATGCATAAAGTTTCCCATTCACTTCAAAATGGTGATTGTGTTGCAAGCATTGTACCTGTCTCCTTGATTGTTTGTAGCATTCACCTCATCCCTAGGTTTGGTACAGTTGCACCTCGTGATTGGACTTCCAGTAGTGTCCTCAATCTGTTACGGTGCCCTCACAAAGCACGCTACGTATCATGGACTTAGCCATTTCTTCTCGCTTTGCTATCTTATCTAATCTCTTCAGGATCTTATCTTATGATCATATCTGATCACAGACATGTGGTGTTCCAGTTCGTTGCCACAGTCGCCACCTCACTTCCACTCTATCCCCATATGGACTA
>JBBPJZ010000791.1:0-13501 GCA_038089015.1 Chalciporus aff. trinitensis | reverse complement strand
GAACTGGAAGAGATCTACTATCACATTGCATCAGTCGAACATCCGCTATCATTCGAGAGCTATAACATTATACTTCGTCGCGCGTTGTTCGTGCTCCCATCTCCGAGAACCTAAGCCAGATGTGGGAAAGATTTGACACTACTGTACTAGTGACTCCTTCACAGTACTTAGGCTCGGTATTTCAGGAATTTCCATGAACACTAAAGATACGGGTTTCGAGAGCCATCGCGAGGGTGCAAAATTACACCCCTGGTCCCCTGGTGACCTGCGCAAATCTTCTATACGCCAAAGTCCGACGTCGCAACTTGAATCCGGACTAGGTTCCAGCCTTCTCCATCATTCTTTTCTCCAGCACCATGTGGTACGAACTGGTCACCTGGGCCCCACATCGTCACTACCATCCCTTTTCGGTCTTGAGGATAAAGAGATTCAGCTCGACGGGCAGTCACAGCTACTCAATGAGCAATTTTACAAGGTCAAGGACAAAGATGCCAGCATGGTAATGAAGGTCAATCCACTCCACCCCACATCGATCCAAGTGCATCAGTTTGGTGAGAAAAGAGAGGCGATACAAGAGGCCGTGGCATGATGGGGGATTACGTTTTACTGACTAACCGCAAGGTGGACATTCTCTCGTATGCTTTAGGCTCAGTTGTCGGGCAACATGCTCTGTCGACCCCTGAACGATCCCTGAACGTTGAACCCTTGAACCTTTGGGTCCGACTTGCCCAAATTACTCTTGAACCAGTTCATGGAAGCACGATGTGCGTTATCTCCACCTCAGTTCAATATTATTTGATGAAATGATAGAACTCCACTGACAGAGAAGTAAAAGTTCATTCATGCTGGCATCATCACCAAGACCTTCCATATCTCTTCTGTTGTTCGGCTCGGCCTCAATCAACTATCCTTAGCTGGCTTCGTCGACGCCACAGATCTTAACTATCCCTCAAGGACAATTGCCTGGATCCCCGCCGATTACTTGTCGAACTCTAGTTCCCAGTTCTCTCCACCCAACCACCAACCACTATGTCTCCTTCATCCCTCGATACCGAAGACATCCTCCATCGTCCCACTCTCGGCCACCACGCCAAACTCGGAGATCTCTATGATGCCCGCACAGACAGGTTTCACGATATGCAGATGTACAGCAAACACATCATCGACAATACGACTTCAAAAACAAATATCAATCATGTCGATTTCCAACTCAAGACATCCAACTCTTTCCAGGAGAAATCTGATCTCCTCGATATCAGCGCCGAACTCTCACTCTCCGTTCTCAGTGGTCTCATCGACATCAAGGGATCAGGAGAATATGTCCACGACACTCAGTCCAACTCCCTTTCACGCTCATGGGCAATGACACTCAAGGCCCAGCTGAGGGAGGAGCGACTTCGATTTGCAGAGCTGAAGCCAACCGACGTACTCGCCAAAGTCCAGGATGAGTATCTCGCCGAAAAGAGGGTCACTCATTTCGTATCCGGTGTCACGTATGGGGGTAACCTCGTCGTGAGCTTGCACGAGAAGACGTCGTTTGCTTCGGATTACGAGCACATTTCCGGGAATCTGGATGCTACCCTCAATCACTTGAAGGGGTTGGTCGAATTCAGGGGAAAGGCAGAAGTCGATATGACGGGGGTGAAGAATGAAATCAAGGATACTTTTGACTTCAAGGTAACCTCCCTCCCTCCCTTAGCTGCGTACGATGACAAACGTTGACGTTTGACGATTTGCAGGCGTACGGCGACATCCAACTAAACAAGGCATTGCCAGTCAGCGCAGACGAGATCATGAACTTACTATCCGAGGCGACGTTCAAGTTCGGGGATGGCGTCCCGATCTCTGTGACGCTCCAACCGATTCCACAGAGCATCTTGGAGATGACGAAGCTATCGCGACACATTGCGAAACAGACACTGGAGAACATCCTGAGCACGTTCTCGAAGCTTGAAGACGTCGAAGAAAGATTTGCGGTGCTGAAAGGACGCGTTGCTGCTGAGGCCTCGCTCGTTCCACTGCTCGCCAGGGCTGTGAACGACGCCAGCTCCACGTTCACTCCAAAGCTGGCCGGGTTTCGGCAGAAGCTTAAGGCGCAGATTCAAGAGCTGAGGAGTGTGTCTGGCACTGACAAGCATCCTACCCTGCTTGCGGATGCGGGCAAGTTGTACGACGAACATGTTCCGACAAGCGTTTCGTACCAAGCGCCCAAATACTCCAGCAGTCTGCTCGGACTGGAGCAAGCGTTCGCGGACTTCCAAGATCTCCGGCGCGGCGTTGCAGGCACCAGCTGTAAATTCACTACTGCTGAAGATGCTATCGACGACGTCGCTCACAAACGTGCCATCCCCATCGTTTTCGTGCCACCTCTCGGACCCAACTCTATTAGCGTGCTCGTGCGGAACACGCACTTCATTCGCACCCAATCCGGCTTCTTCCCGGAGGGCTATACGCATATCATCTACTTGGAGACGTTGGAGAAGATCAAGACATCGCTGGCAGGGGCTGATTCGCTGGATGGTTTGAAGGAGGCACAGCTGTTGGTTTTAGAATGGGACAATGAACTGAAGTGGCTCGCGGGGGAGGAGGCTCTTAATGTGCAGTTCGATATTTCGGAGGACGGTGATCCTCATGCAGACTGGAGCTTTGATGGTTTCCGGAACGAGGACGGGTCAGTGACATATTCATTGCCTGATGGCATCCATACTGACTGTGTCTCCTTCGTAGTTACTACGCTCCCATGTTGGTTGGGATTGATGGCACGTCGTCCTTTAGCATCGTTCTCACGGTTGAAATAATGCCGGACGATTTACTGGCAATATACGAAGCTGAGTGGATGCTTACCATATCGAACTCGGGCGAAAACCTCTCAAAAGGGCTGGGCTTTGATGTCAGCCTCACCAGCAACGGGAAAATCAGTGTTCACTCCCACTACCCATCACAGTGGCATTTTGACTATCACGAAGTTCCTTCCAACGAGGTCTTCAAACTCACATTCGTGCAAGATCTCACCACGAAAAAACGTTTCCTGTATCTCAACACGACCAAGATCCAGGAGCTACCCATCAGCGAAGGAGATTTGTTTGCCGACCCGGCGTTGAAACAGGTGGGTCCAGTAGACACTCGAACCTGATCATTCGTTAAATTTCTCTATAGCTTCGCCTCGTGTTTGGCCGCGAGCAAAATGAGGCTGAGGTGAGCAGAGTTTGGACCGTGGATGTTGGTCAACTGACGTACGTCATCGCAGCCTTGGAAGATGCATTCTATTAAAGCCTATGCGAGGGCCATTGTTCCGGTGTGTCTCATTCGTTTACATCGAAGTCGTCGATCGAGTGCTCATGCAACATAACAGGGAGAACGGGGAAAACAGGCGTGAAATCGAGATGAGCCTATCACCCAGCCGGCTGTCGCCTATTGTTGTATGAGTAGTTCCTCGATTGAAGTTTGTACACTAGTGCTGCTAGGATTCGTCGAAACTGCCATGTCATAATGTCGTATTTAGCACCAGCGCTGAAGTACCAAGTCTGTACCGTGTATTGAGGTAGCGTCGGAGTCCTTGGTGCCATTGGCAAAACGTCGTCACACTTTGCAGCTGCACATCTATTCAACAGACATCCACCATGCTATCGCAAGCATTAGCAATCAGGCAGAGCCTGAGATCGTGCTCATCAAGCTCGCAATATACGACAATGTTTCAATGGCATCAACAATCAAACGACATTTTCACTCGTATCCTGGATCGTGATAAATGCAAAGTAGAACGCCCTAAGTTCGAGGCCCAGAGGACACGGAGACTCTCGTTCGCAGATGCGCGATGAAAGGATGCTCCACACTCGAACTACAACTCATGGGTAATACCAGGTAATACCACGGTGATCATCGATAAGATTCTGACATCATGAGAACAAGAATCCTGAATCCCATGTAGGGCTAGCAGGGAAGGACTGTCAATCTTGTCAAACTTCGGTATTTCTTCCAGGGTTTCTCGTCGGATGAGCCCGATTCGCCAAGCCAATGAGCCGGCTCAGCAAGTACCGATTATGTTGTTCAGATCGGATTATCGCAGTGGTCGTACAATGCTGTTGACGCTATTGGAAGATGTGCACCGTAGGAATGGTTCCATTATTCGCCTCCCGTTGATGTGACTGACATCTTCCATATTGTCCATTCAGTTTGGCACTCGATCATATAGAAACAAACGAGGGACTCACGCCGCCGACTGTACCTTTCACCTTTCATCGCGTTTCATCCAAGATCTCTACGGTCACATCAGAGTCCCTCACTGAACCTTCCACCACTGAACCCGTTGTCCCTTCTCCTCCTCGCCTTCACTATCAATGGTTTCATCATTCGAATCTATCGACCGTCCGGGCCTCGGTTATCCCGTGCGTCTCGGCGAACTCTATGACGTGCGCGAGGATAGATTCCTCGGAGTACAGCTGTACAGCCAGGAGGTCATGGACGAGAAGACTACGCCGACTGACAATCCAGGTTTCAAATTCGACGTCACCAAGTCGAACTCATACCAAGCAAAGTCCTCCCAACTCGATGTTTACGCGGAACTCTCCCTCTCTGTCCTCAGTGGGATGGTCACTGTCGAGGGATCGGGACGCTATCTTAACAGCTCTGAATCAAACACCCATGAGAATTCCTGGGCGATGACCCTCAAACTCCGGACCAGGAATACCCGGTTGAGGTGGGCAGAGATAGAAGAAGATGCGATGAAAGCGAAGACAGCTGGACAAGAAACAAACGTACAGGCCGTTCTTCTGCTGATATCCAGCGAGTATCTCGCGAAAAACAGAGCGACCCATTTCGTATCTACCATCCAATACGGGGGCACGATCATCGTCAATGCGAATGCAAGGGAGACGAATAAGAAGGACAATACTTCGATTAGTGGAGAGTTGAGTGCCTCTATGGACAGTCTGAAGGGAGTGGTCGATGGTACAGCATCGGCGGAGGTCAACGTCGATGAGATCACTCAAAGGCTGAACAAGAACTATGAGTTTTCGGTAAGACGTTTGCTGGCTAGTGACGCCGTATGAATGATTGAGTCGAGCCTTACAGGTGTATGGCGACATCCCTCCCGCTAAGATGCCGTTCACCCCCTTTGAGGTTGCGGGGTTCATGTCAGAGTCGACGACCATGATCGGAGATGGTGTCCCTGTCATCGCCACGCTCACACCTATCCCTGAGAGCATCCAGGACGTCAGTAAACTCATACACCAGATCGAAGAAGAAACCATCGCACAGCTCCTGGGAAAATTCGCGGAGCTTGACGACATTCGTGCTCGCTTCGCTGCTTTGCGTTCCAGGGGGAGCAACTATCGGAAGTTCATCCCTCTTCTCTCCGCTGCTGCGGATAAGGCCGTCACCACCTTCAATGGGACCCACGCGGCACATCTTCTCGAGCTCAAGGCCTGCATGCTGGCTTTGAAGTCCGGGGAGGATGCGCAGGAGGCTGTGACTTCTCTCACAGGGGCCGTCGAGAAATTGTGCACCTATCACAACCATAACGACGACGAACCCGATCTCCCCAAATACGCAGACAGTCTTCACTCACTGGAACAAGCCTTCGACAAATTCGAGCGGCTGTTCAAAGATGTAACAGTGAAAGGTGGCCGCTTCGTTCTGCCAAAGGAGGCACTCTTGTCGATCAACAGCGGGGTTATCCTCCCACTCATCCTCCTCCCGGCATTGCGCCCAGGTACTCCAGACTACACAATTGTTTCGGGCTTCATCACGAAGGAGATCGGCGCGTTCCCCAAGGGCACACCGTTTCAAGTCCTCTATGTCGAAGATCCCAAAGTTCCCCGAGACTTCCTCTTTCCCGATGTCGTGGATTGGAAAGCTAAGCTTTACGTTGGCGAGGTGAATGAAGGGGCCGTTGCCTGGCGTGAGGGTGATGACGCGTTGAAAGCAGTTGGCAGTGCAGGAGATCCTCCAGCAGACTTCTCCTTTGACCTCCGAAAAATTGTCACGGTTGGCAAGCAAGATCGGTGAATACCCTCCTCCCGTCATTGCTGTCATGAACGCCCTAACTAAGCAGTTCTCTTCAGTGGCCCGATTGGCACTGCTTTTAAGGTCGGCAAGATTGACGGTGCCAGGTCGTGGAGTGTCACGATGGACGTCGATTACTCAAACTCGAGCGGCAACACCACAAGGTTCGACCTGCTCCGTGCAACAGGCCCGGAGTTGTTTGAGGAAGCCTTCTCGATCTCGTTGCCCGAGGTGACGGTTGGGTCCGCCCCGCTCTCCTTATCCTTATCACATGCCAAACTTGAATATCTCCGAACGGCCAAAGTCACATTCGTCCAAGACATGCGCGCTAGAAAATGGACCCTCTACGTCGAGGGAGAGAAGGCTGCAGAGCAAGACATTCCCGAGAAGGCAATGTTGGATGGTACTTGGACTGATGTGCGTTCTCAACGTTTGACGCTCAACTGGATTCCACTGATGTCCTTCTCCAGTTGTATATTGATCCGGCCTGTGAGGCTTCGCCCATGGTCAAGATCGGAACCATTGACTTCTTTGCCAGAGTGATCACCCCCCGGTATGTCCCATCCGTCCTCCTCTGCATCCATCGTCCCTTATTCAATTCCAGTGCTTGAAATGGTCTACGCCATTTCGCTATGAGCTTCTGTCCGAACTGAAAGGTTGTCACGATGCAGTTGCTGTGAAACGCTACGTTGTATTTGTAGTATCCAGGATACGATACGATCGATGTACGATTGAAATTGTTGTTCAAGTTGATTGTCGATGCTATGGAACCCTCGCGTTGGGAGCTGGATGGGCACAATCTCTGCCTGGTTGCTAATTGCAGCGGTCTCGCTTACGATAGCATGCCCGATGTCTAGCTAGGTGAGGTAGAGCTGTAAAGTGTGAGGAAGTTCTGCCATACCCTGAGGGTACGCAATACAAACTCTGTTTCAGTATCTCTTCTGTGCAGATGCTCAGAATGACATCATCGACATTCAGGATACAAGTGAAAATGTCGTTTGATTGTTGATGCCATTGAAACATTGTGTATATTGTGAGCTTGATGAGCACGATCTCAGGCTCTGCCTGATTGCTAAATGCTTGCGATAGCATGGTGGATGTCTGTTGAATTGATGTGCAGCTGCAAAGTGTGACGAAGTTTTGCCAATGGCACCAAGGACTCGGACGCTACCTCAATACATGGTACAGACTTGGTACTTCAGCGCTGGTGCTAAATACAACATTATGACATGGCAGTTTCGACGAATCCTAGCAGCACTACTATACAAACTTCAATCGAGAAACTACTCATACAACAATAGGCGACAGCCGGCTGGGTGATAGGCTCATCTCGATTTCACGCCTGTTTTCCCTGTTCCCCCTGTTATGCTGCATGAGCACTCGATCGGCGACTTTGATGTAAACGAATGAGACACACTGGAACAATTGCTCTCGCATAGGCCTTGATAGAATGCATCTTCCAAGGCTGCGATGACGTACGTCAGCTGACCAACATTGAGGTGCAAACTCACCTCAACCTTATTGTTCTTGTCGCCTAACATGAGGTGAAGCTATAGGGGTATTTAACGAATGATCAGGTCTGTGTCTACTCTGCCTACCTGTTTCAACGTCGGGTCAGCAAATGATTCTTCTTCACTGATAGGTATCTTGTCAATCTCGGTCGTGTTGAGATACAGGGACCGTGTTTTCACGGGGACGTCTTGAACGAATGTGAATTTGAAGAGCTCGTTGTAAGAAACTTTGTCAAAGGCAAGTTTCCACCATGGTTCATGGTGGGGGTAAACACAAATTTTACTGTTGGCGGTGAGAATGACCTCAAAGGCCCCTGTTTTGAGTGGTTTTCGTCTGAGTTCGATACAGTAAACATCACCTCAGTCTCGTTTCCTGCCAGTGATTCAAACGGTGTTATTTCGACCGTCAGAATGAGGTCTTGCACGAATGTGAGTTTGAAGACCTCATTGGAAGGAACTTCGTGATAGTCAAAATGCCACTGTGATGGGTAGTGGGAGTGAACACTGATTTTCCCATTGCTGGTGAGGCTGACATCAAAGCCCAGCCCTTTTGAGAGGTTTTCGCCCAAGTTCGATATGGTAAGCATCCACTCAGCTTTGTATATTGCCAGTAAATCGTCCGGCATTATTTCAACCATGAGAACGATGCTAAAGGACGACGTGCCATCAATCCCAACCAACATGGGAGCGTAGTAACTACGAAGGAGACACAGTCAGTATGGATGTCATCAGGCAATGAATATGTCACTGACCCGTCTGAGATCTGGAAACCATCAAAGCTCCAGTCTGCATGAGGATCACCGTCCTCCGAAATATCGAACTGCACATTAAGAGCCTCCTCTCCCGCGAGCCACCTCAGTTTATTGTCCCATTCTAAAACCAACAGCTGTGGCTCCTTCAGGCCATCCAGCGAATCAGCCCCTGCCAGCGATGTCTTGATCTTCTCCAATGTCTCCAAGTAGATGATGCACGTATAGCCCTCCAGGAAGAAGCCGGACTGGGTGCGAATGAAGTGCGTGTTCCGCACGAGCACACTAATAGAGTTGGGTCCGAGAGGTGGCACGAAAACGATCGGGATGGCACGCTTGTGAGCGACGTCGTCGATTGAAACGACTCAAAACAACCAAAGGGGTTGAATCAAGTCTACACAAGAACCAGAGGTAAAGAGAAAAGTAAATGCTGAAGGTGCAAAGGCACTACAGCAGTGAGCAGAGGGCAGTTGAAGAGGAAATCTCCAAGTGAACTAAACTGGGAGTTTCCCAGTTAGTCCCTTGGGGTTTATATAGTCCTACATCTATTTGTACATGTTTGTCCCTACTATATCTATAAGAGGTAAAGGTACATGGTACGATGTATGGTGGTTTTATGATTGGACGATAGGAAATATGAAATAGAGAGCTGTGTGCATAGCCTGGTGAAACAGGAGGTGGCAGCACAGGAATGTGAAACAAGGCGTAAGGCACAAATGAAGCGGAAATGAAAAGAAGCGAAGCCTGTGCGCATAGCCTGGCAACACTAGGCGTAGGGTGTAAATAAAAACGGAGATGAAGCGTGAGAACGCAATTAGTCCATATGGGGGTAGAGTGGAAGTGAGGTGGCGACTGTGGCAACGAACTGGAACACCACATGTCTGTGATCAGATATGATCATAAGATAAGATCCTGAAGAGGTTAGATAAGATAGCAGAGTGAGAAGAAATGGCTAAGTCCATGATATGTAGCATGTTTTGTGAGGGCACCGTAACATCAATAGCATCTTCGGTAGTAGTGAATTTACAGCCGGTGCCTGCAATGCCGCGCTGGAGATCTTGGAAGTCCACGAACACTTGCTCCAATCCGAGCAGACTGCTGGGGTATTTGGGCGCTTGGTACGACATGCTTGTCAGAACATGTTCATCGTACAACTTGCCCGCATCTGCAAGTAGGGTTGGATGCTTGTCTGTGCCAGACACACTCCTCAGCTCTTGAATCTGCACCTTAAGCTTCTGCTGAAACCCAGCCAGCTTTGGAGTGAACATGGAGCTGGCGTCATTCACAGCCCTGGCAAGCAGTGGAATGAGCGAGGCCTCAGCAGCAACGCGTCCTTTCAGCACCGCAAATCTTTCTTTGACGTCTTCAAGCTTCGAGAACGTGCTCAGGATGTTCTCCAGTGTCTGTTTTGCAATGTGTCGCAATAGCTTCGTCATCTCCAAGGTGCTCTGTGGAATCGGTTGGAGCGTCACAGAGATCGGGACGCCATCCCCGAACTTGGACGTCGCCTCGGATAGTAAGTTCATGATCTCGTCTGTGCTGACTGGCAATGCCTTGTTTAGTTGGATGTCGCCGTATACCTGCAAATCGTCAAACGTCAATGTTTATCATCGTACGCAGCTAAGGGAGCGAAGGAGGATACCTTGAAGTCAAAAGTATCTTTGATTTCATTCTTCACCCTCGTCATATCGACTTCCTGTTACGGTGCCCTCACAAAGCACGCTACATATCATGGACTTAACCATTTCTTCTCGTTCTATGCTATCTTATCTAATCTCTTCAGGATCTTATCTTATGATCATATCTGATCACAGACATGTGGTATTCCAGTTTGTTGCCACAGTTGCCACCTCACTTCCACTCTATCTCCATATGGACTAATTGCATTCTCACGTTCCATCTCTGTTTTGTTTATGCCCTACACCTTGTGTCACCAGGCTATGCACACAGGTTTCGCTTCTTTTCATTTCCGCTTCATTTGCACCTTATGCCCTGTTTTACATTCCTGTGCTGCCACCTCCTGTTTCACCAGGCTATGCGCACAGCTCTCTATTTCATATTCCTTATCGTCCAATCATAAAACCACCATACATCGTACCATGTACCTTTACCTCTTATAGATATAGTAGGGACAAACATGTACAAATAGATGTAGGACTATATAAACCCCAAGGGACTGACTGGGAACTCCCCAGTTTAGTTCACTTGGAGATTTCCTCTTCAACTGCTCTCTGCTCGCCGCTGTAGTGCCTTTGCACCTTCAGCATTTGATCTCCTCTTTACCTCTGGTTCTTGTATAGACTTGATTCAATCCCTTTGGTTGTTTTGAGTCGTTTCACTTCTGCCTTTCCCCTGAATTCGACCAACCCCTTCAAGTGATTGAGGGTAGCATCCAGATTCCCAGAAATGTGCTCGTAATCCGAAGCAAACAACGTCTTCTCATGCAAGCTCACAACGAGGTTACCCCCATACGTGACACCGGATACAAAATGAGTGACCCTCTTTTTGACAAGATACTCATCCTGGACTTTGGCGAGTACGTCGGTTGGCTTCAGCTCTGCAAATCAAAGTTGCTCCTCCCTCAGCTGGGCCTTGAGTGTCATTGCCCATGAGCGTGAAAGTGAGTTGGACTGAGTGTCATGGACATATTCTCCTGATCCCTTGATGTCGATGAGACCACTGAGAATGGAGAGTGAGAGTTTGGCGCTGATATTGAGGAGATCAGATTTCTCCTGGAAAGAGTTGGATGTCTTGAGTTGGAAATTGACGTGATTGATATTTGTTTTTGAAGTCGTATTGTTGATGATGTGTTTGCTGTACATCTGCATATCGTGAAACCTGTCTGTGCGGGCATCATAGAGATCTCCGAGTTTGGCGTGGTGACCGAGAGTGGGACGATGGAGGATGTCTTCGGTATCGAGGGATGAAGGAGACATAGTGGTTGGTGGTTGGGTGGAGAGGACTGGGAACTAGAGTTCGACAAGTAATCGGCGGGGATCCAGGCAATTGTCCTTGAGGGATAGTTAAGATCTGTGGCGTTAACGAAGCCAGCTAAGGGTAGTTGATCGAGGCCGAGCCAAACAACATAAGAGACCTGGAAGGTCTTGGTGATGATGACAGCATGAATGAACTTTTACTTCTCTGTCAGCGGAGTTCCATTACCCTGAACTACTATTCCATTAATTTTGCTCTTGACCAACACGACCAGTGCGAAGGACTCCATCAACAAAAGTATTTTGACAAGTGCTCTGTCAAATAGGTCAGATGACACTCCGAAGTTAGAGGCAGGTCCACACTTGTATCGATATGCTGTGTGACGTGTCTGCCCGTCGGGCTGAGTCTCTTTGCCCACTCTTCGCCTCGAAGTTGCAACTTGCAAGGACGGTGGTGGATGAAATGTTATGACGCCCCACTAAGACTGACGGTGAGAAAGGATTGATCAACAATGTTGGGTGATGGTGGTGACGACGTAAGGCTAGATGAATCCCAAGTGACAAGCTCATATAACACAACGATTCGGACGGCTTGGGACACCAATGCATGTAGTACTTTACGTGGCAGAATGCGCTGGCCGCTGTGCTCTGCGCTAGGGTCCTTCTGGCGGCACTAGTACTGTTATTGCTTTCAGTCATGTACATTTCCCGGCAGTTCCTATTGCAACCCAGTTCTCAATCGAAGCTTCTGCCAGATGGGAGGAGCATGTCACAGTTAAAATCCATCCTCCTAGCACTGCGAAGTCAATCTCCACTAATCATTGCGCTATATCAAGCTATTGTGAATTTCTGCCAGTCTTCTGCCGGTTAGTTAGGTGATATGGTCCGCATCAAATTCAAATACCCTTCTCAACGGTGATATTTTACAGGTCATGTACATGATCAGTTTAGGACTTGAAGTTCTCGTCACATCGCACGGCAAGGTCTATGTATGTTCTGCAGTGGGCTGGAATATCATGGAGTCACTGAATGTCCGGACTGCACCATAGACTGCCCCACTGTCATGATGAATCTTCAAGTTGATCACTCGAAACAGCTCATTAATTGGATACCAAAGTGCTGGAGTGCACTTATGTCGCTCCATTTCAAGTCTTCTGGGAGGGTCATGGGGTGCTGGGTTGTTTACTCGGATCCCGTTCAGGATATAACTTGTATGGATACGGCTGAAACTGTCCACGGCTGAATAGAACCTGTCACGTAAAACTTCGTTGGAACCCTTGAAGGTTCAAGAGATTTTGCCCAAACATTCGTAAGATATAAAGTTGAGTCTAGATTGATTCTTTGTTTTTTTCCATTCCGGTCAAGCACCAGAGCATACGAACCCAGGTCAGTCACGGTGTGAATGAAACACGTCAGACCTGTCAACGGGAGTCGAATAATGGGGCCCTTCTTTCAATAGGGCCTGCGTGAACTTTAACCGACTATTCGAAAGGGCACAACTCACCCGATCCGAATATGACGCGAGCCAGTTCAATCACTTGGGAAGTCGGACCCATCCGACCACACGCAGGGTTTAATAAGTTCGGTCAACACCCTGGATGAGATGCGGACGGCCACTGACAGTCTTCCATGTCAGTACTTACAGGGAAACTACTAGCATGCGGCCAGCGCAATGCCAGCCATCGATAGTGGTCTTGAGGGATCTGATTGCCAGGTCGTCGGAATTCAATCGTGGAACGCGCTTTATTCGCGCGTGGTGGAGCATCTGCAAATGAAATTCACCTAACTCGTTCTCAGCATGAAAGATACGCCGGTATTAAACTTTGCAGATGGAATCGGACCGCAGGTTCCAATTGATTGAAAATCGCTATGTAACTGTGTCAGGCTTACATGTATTGAGTTCAATTACAAACCCACCCCACTTTCTCTGCGCGCACTTGGGAACACACATTCCTTCTGTCTCACATCTCTCGGTCGACGATTGTACCGAGTTGCCGTGGGGCGAAATGGGTTCATCGCTGATGGCAACAATTGAAGCACGGCTCTTCACAGCTTCTTAGGGTATTGAGGTCCTTCTTGCGCGTTCCGCAACCCGTTATCCTGCTACAAGAGTTCGCTAGCAATGCGTTCTTAGTCATATATTATTGAGATGCGTTTGAGCAGCATGCAGTGTATAATGTATCTACTATCTACTCATACTTATAAGCATGGCCAAGACTTGCACGCAGATGACAGAGTTCACTTACCCCTGGATCTCTACTCACTAAACTGATATCCATCGGTAATGTCATCCCACAGTCTCTTT